>CATIWQ010428323.1:0-28106 GCA_949673415.1 Euphorbia schlechtendalii
GATTGAAGAAAGAAACAGTCTCATTTATCAACCGGAGAATGAAACGGTTGCCAACCATTAAAGGGATGTCGCAGAAAGAAATGGTCGATCCGCCCACAAGAGGCATTAAGTACCTAAGAATTCTGAAGAAGGAGACGGACAGCCCTATGAAGACACAGCGCTAGAAAGGAAGGCCTGTGTTATCACCAATTAGGAATAAGAAATTTCCAGCTGCACTGGTCAAGTATATTCTCAATCCCTCCGCTCTTTTCATGTGATAATACTGGTTATACAACCAGCAATTATCACACGAGGGGCAGCTGTGAGCACGGGATTTTGTACCAGCTCTCGTGTTCAATGATGATGGCTTTTCGGGATATTTATCCTCGAATCACATGATTTTCGATCGTCAGACGATTTTCAAATGGGAGTCTTCCTCGTCGCTGAATTTAAAAGGACTTTAATTCAGAAATTAACTAAAAAATATAAAAATACACAAAAAAAAATTCGAAAATGCAACCGGAAGTCGAATCCGGAGCCCACCTCGCCTATACTTTGGGAGGCACGGCTCGCTAGAGGGCTGGCGAGGCTCGCCAGGGGTTTGAAGGGGGCTCAGAAATTTAGAGAAAATCCTCTTTGTCAGATAAAATAATACAAACAATATCTATTACTTTTTTCTAATTTTTTCCCGAATCCAAAACACATTTGGATCCCAAATCTCTTCATCTTCTAATTAAATTTCTTCATCTATTTCTTCTTAAATCCTTAGATATTCTCGGGTCTAAAATAAATTTAGAACCCGCGTCTGATTATCTTTTGGATAAATAAACACTTTATTTTCCAACCAAACACTTATTTTTCCAATTGAAATACCATTAACTACAAAAACGAACGAGGAACACTCCCGGGGATCGAACGAATACGCCGAAGTGGATTCATACCGCAAGGGTAAGCCTCTGAGTTCCTAGAACTGCGGATTCCGTGCTTTCATCTGCTTCAAATTCTTTTTTAATTTTTATTTTTGGCCTAGGAATTATTTTTATTCCTTGTTATTGTAAATAATGTTATAACTCTCTTCATCTTTATTTCTTTTCTTTATTTTTTTTAGAATACCCCCACGAAGGGAATAAAATATATTCCCGGATAACATACCTTCCATGCGGTCATTTTCACTAATAAAATTGACCAACACACATGTAAATAAAAATGAATTATTTTTATTTAAATGAACAACTTTAAAATCATCAATGTTTTAATTAGGCCACACGGGCCTCGCCAAAATTAAATCGAACATATGTGATATCCCTTGTGCTAACCTTTGTAGATGCAGGTTAGATGTATGTTTAGGATTTTAATTTTCCTTCTGGTATCGTATTTTCATTTTTTTGGGAAATGTAATTAATAGAGTAGCGGGCGGTTGCATCCCCCGATTTTTGAAAGCCTTGTAATTTGTATTTTCCGCATTTACTTTCCGCATTTACTTACTATTTTGTAGATTGATTTAATGCTTTTTCAATACGTGAATCATGCCTGTAAACTCAAAAAACAACCTAAGCGCGAATATGCGTAACTAAGAAAATACGATTTTCTGCAGATGTAATATAATGTGATCACATAAGAAATAAGCAACTTATCCCGGACTCGAATCTCTGTGTCTTAGTGGGTCTTCCCCCGGACGTTAAGCCTCACAGGACTCTAATTCCAGGAAAGAGCTAATCCAGGTGGCGACTCCACACTAAGAGATGGCGGATTCGGGTTCGAACCGATCTAAAACTAAAATCTAGATCCTATCATGCTCGGTCATCTTGGAATGTCCCTCGGTGGTTAACCCCACTGGTTGTATGTAAAGGGTGAATAATCAGAAGGATTCCCAGTGGATCATTTATTAGGGAAAGTTTCTACAATAACCAAACCTAAAATAAACCGAGTCAGAGTTGCTAAAAATGAGGAGGTTCAATTAACTGTTAGTTAGGCTTACCTCAAGGAGAATGAAGTGGTCATCGACTAGATTAGGGTGCGTGATGGAAGCATCCTTGCTGATGAGATTCTCTGCCAATGCCAATCCAGATGAAGAATTCCCCTGAGAAAGAGGATCGATGACGGATAATAGCTGGAATGGGGTAATGGGTCCAACCCCGCAGATAAACTCCAACATCAAGAGCAAAGCCACCATATAAGGCCAGGTAACATGAGACCTCGGAGTGTTGATACACCAATCCAACACAGCATCGACCCTAAACCCTCTAGGAGATGGTGGATGAGCAAGGAAGGGTACCGTAGAATCCAAATTCCATAAACCTTGGAGGGCGGCCTCAACGCTAAAGTGATAAGATGGGACCGTTAAAGGGAAAGCCCAAGGACATGGGATCCCAAGGATAGCTTGATACTCCTCAATCATTGGGCACAGCTCCCAGTAAGTGAATCAAAAGACATGGGCAGTCGAGTCCCAAAATGAAAGCGCGGCACTAACTAAAGCTGTATTTACGGGGTGAAATGCAAGATATCGAAGCCCCCAAAGTTGAATCGCTCTAGTTTCTTCCATTCTAGGTTATTCAGGTTGCGTAGGAAAGCCCGGAGTTGACCAAAAACTGTCAAGGTCGCGACCGTGAATGTACATCGTGACCATGAATACTTGGTTAGCAACAATCTGTTGTGAAGGTTAACAAGTCACGACCGCGATATATGTGCCACGATCGTGACATGCCTTTTTCACATGATTCCTCTTTACAATTTCTACCGATCTTTGACATCTTCGATCCTTTGCCAATTCCTTAAGTTCCACGCATCTTTTTTGCACCTTTTTCACTCTTTTTCCATAGAAATCCACTTTTTTTCATTTTACTTCCAATGTTTACCTAGTTTCTGCATTTTCATAAAAAACAACTACATATCACATGAAATCTTTTATATGAAGTAAAAAATGAAACAAAACCATATCATTTTATGTTTGAAAATGTCATGGTAATAAATGTAACTATACACTTATCACACCCCCACACTTAACTTTTACCTTGTCCTCAAGGTAAAAACAACAGAAGTGTATAAATTAGTATTCAAGTTCATACCTCATTTACCGAAAGACTATTGTAGTGAGTATCACATTCCCACGTTGCATAAGATTCAAGTAAAAATTTGAAATTTCCCACAAATTAGTAATGTGCAATTTATATAGTCTAGTTGCATACCTTTGCTCTAAATGCAGGGTCAACTGAATCGCGTCTTCGTATAAGTGTTATATGCTTACTCGAATATTACCTTCTCTCAAAGATAGTATAAAGTATAAAGGACAAAAGGAGCACACTTTGGAAAGTTTGATCTCAAGGCATTTTAGGTAACCTAGGATGCTAAAAACACTCTTAGTGGTTGAATTTTATGCTTCATACCACTCTCCCCTTTTTTTAGTGGTTGCATTTTATGCTCCATACAACTTTCTCTCATTTTTTTTATTTTAAGCATATGTTTTTTAAGTACAGATTTGTACTTTGCACCCATTTTTCATGCTATGCTACTTTTTCTTTTTTTCACTCATTGAATGGTTGCAATTTTTGCTCCATACTATTCCTCACCTTTTGCATAACTCATTGGTTATCCTCTCTTTCTTTTGATTTTTCTCTCAATGCTTATAAGATGTATTCGAGAATGGCATATAAAACTCATAGTAAGAACACTACTAGAAATTACTCCACTTCTCGGTAGCTTTAAACTAAAACTATATAACTAAAAATAATTCATGTTGCATTGAAATATATATCGAAACTTACTTAGAATGTTGCTTTCGAATGTTACTTACAACTCATCCTTGCCAAATGCTAAATGTTGTGCTATAAAGCGCTCACACTCTCAACGTGTGGTCATACTCAAAACAATTTGTTCGAAATATGCACTAACATCAAACTTGAAATACCTAATACTCACAATAACCTTGGAATATGTATTAGTATAGTATAGGTATGGATAGTGTATAAATAACACAAAAATCAAGAAAAATTTTCAAATTCTTCAATTTTTTAATTTATTTAATTTTTTTGGATTTTTGGGATTTTTTACAAATGCCCCCCACACTAAAGAACACAATGTCCTCATTGTGAGAGACTTAACTAAAAACGAAAACACGAAAAACAAACACCAATCTAAAATTTGAAAAAGAAAAGAGTAAACCCGTTTATTGTGAAAGAGAATCTGGGGCCTATGTCACGATCGCGAAGGCCTGTCGCGATCGTGATTTCCTTCAAAATAGGAACAGAAGGTTTTGCTGTATAACTTCACGAAGTGCGATCTATAGTCACGATCGCGACATTCTTTAATCCTTCTATTTCTTCAATTTTTAGGCTTAGTAATGTAGTCTCCCAGTATTTGATCTCTAGAACGCACTTACCTTCCCCGGTAACGGTGCCAAAAACTTTATCGCAAGGTTTTGACTCTATTTATTTTGAGGGCTTAAATTCCGTAACAGTGCCGAAAACCTTGTTCCCCACCTTTCTATCGGTAAGATAAAAGTTCAAAATACGAACAGGTGTTGTCAATACCGCTTATCAAATAGAAAAATGGAAACCACTGCAAGTATATAGTTTCGATGTACTTTTAAAAGATATCGATCCCACAGGGAAGGAACCAGCTCTAAAGACAGACAAGAGTAACTGAACAAAGAAAATAAAATAGATAATTTTATTGTTGTTGGGTTGGTTGGGATACGATGGTAAATAAAGAGATAAATATATAAATAGATTAGAGTAGAAGAAATCGGTATAGATTATCCCTACGAACAAGTGTAGCAAAGAAAACTTGCAAAATCATTAAAGATATTATGTACACTAGACTACTTTAACAGATTTTGTTCTAAACACTCAGATATTCAATTATTCACCGCAAAGCAACACATGAAATAACTTTTCTAAATCTAGTGCAAATGAATTAAGACGATTATATAAACCTGGATAACAATAGTACTATGCTTAGTACTAGTCGCTCTCACATAGCCATATTTAGCAAGTTACCATTCCAAAAAAGTTTGGCTCACTAAACAGCATTATAATCACAGATCTAGTGATTATACACAATCTTGTTGACCCCGAAATCACTCTTAAAGTTAACTCAAAAGCATATAACTTGATTAATATAAAAGACTCAACACGAAATACATAATATGACACATAGACATATCATAAATTTCAAAATAGAAAGTACAAGTAGAAAACAAAGCAAGTTGTAAGGTATGCAAGTGAAAGCTAAAGTTGATTAAATCGTATCCACTCTTTAATGGGAGTCGTCAATTCCTGCAATTCATGCATCTGCTTTGAATTCGATCTCGGCTCGTACAGAAACTCCGTTAGGATGCTATTCTTTGTAAATATTGAATAAATGAATATTGAAGAATGAAAACTTTTACTGATAAATGATTTGCAATTACACTTATACAACAATCGCTCGAATATGTAGAGAAATCTAGTGATCGAAATAAGGTTCGGATCACTTATACATTTTCTCGCTAACTTAAAACAAAGAGAAATCTACATGATTTTCTCTATAAAACTATGTATGCACGTATACTACACACCATATACCATATGTCACACCACACACGAAATTATGGAGTTTGGAGCCGTATTTATATAGTACAAAGGGTTGCATCCGTCCAGACGAAGGGTCGTTTCCATTGGCAAAGAGTTGCACCTCTTCATTGTGATTGGTTGAATTGGTTTGATCTTATCTATAATGGAACCTTTTCATGATTGGTTTATTTCCAAAAGGTGTCTTTTCGTCTGACAGTTAATGGCGGTTGATCGTTCTTATCCGGAGGTTGAAAGAAGAGAAGAGTTAACCAAAAACCGTCCAGGTAGTAACCCCAAATGTATGTCGCGACTGTGAATACTTGGTTGGCAACAATCTGTTGTGAAGGTTAACAAGTCACGACCGCATATATGTGTCATGATCGTGACATACCTTTTTCACATGATTCCTCTTTGTGATTTCTACCGATCTTTGACATAATCGATCCTTTGCCAATTCCTTAAGTTCCACTCATCTTTTTACACCTTTTTCACTCTTTTTCCATAGAATTCCACTTTTGTTCATTTTACTTCTAAGATTTACCTAGATTCTGCATTTGCATAAAAAATAACTACATACCATGTGAAATCTTTTATATGAAGTATAAAATAAAACAAAACCATATCATTTTATGTTTGAAAATGTCATGATAATAAGTGTAATTATACACTTATCAAGTAGAAATCAGAGAGAAAAAAGCTCAAAGCTTTTTGGTGAGTGTATAGAAATAATGAGGCTTTAAAAGCCTATTTATAGGAGAAAAAGGGGAGTGTTAGACTCCCCTTCTAACTCTGCATGGGATAGGATAAATCCTATCCCATGCAAGCGGGTCAACCGTGCGAGTAGGGTAACCCATGGGCTGACCAGCGGGTTTCATGAGCGGGCTTCCCTCATAAGCCGCAAGCATGGGCTTACTTGCGGCCAGCAAAAGCACTGCCAAGGGTAGTGCTTAGAGCCTGCGTGCTAGCAGCCTGCTAGCTTTTCAACTCGGGGGGTAGCCACGCGGGCCCTACCTCAAACAACCCTTGTTCTTTTCAGGGCCCACTTGCAACTGGAAAAGTCCCTTGCTCGCTTTGACTATTTTTCCCTATCTTTTCATTATTTCTTTAAATTATTAATTCGGTTAAACCAATTAGTAATCCCTCTCACTGATTTCACAACTTGTATTTTCAGTATAGACCTAGTCCATAGGTTCTTTACATGGTCCGATAAAGACCCAAAGTGTGTGACCTCATAGGATGCCAAAGTATAGAGCCGCTAGAGGTTAACCTAAACTTGGCTTCCCATCCAAGAACCTTTAATTAGGCTCAGTGTTCCAGACCGTTATGGAACCCCATGGCTCTAGATGATTAAATGGGCTTTCTAGTAAAGGCATGTGATCCCCCGATACTTGGAACGTCATATGCCTGTGACTTGATCTGGTTTTGCAGTAGTAACCAGTATAATACACTCCTTCCATCAGGTTAAAACCATCCAGTTTATTGAGCTTGGATTAAGTGTCAGCTCATGTAATAGCCGTAGCTATCCTGGAATCAAAATTGTTCACGAATAACACCACTCAGTGGTTTTGTATCTTGATTGACACTCGTTCCATCTATCGTATACTCTGAATAGAGGTTTATGAGTGTGTCACTTCAACAAGGGGCCCTAAGGTACATCTCCATTATATTACTATATCAGGAGCGATGGATCCCATCTTGACCACACAGCTTACCAACATGTGATCATTGTTATACCCGTAATAACCTGTGCCATCCTGATCACCAGGGTATGAATAAGTATGACCCAAAGTATAGCAACTCCTACATAAGGTAACAAATATCTCAGGTTTGAGGATACTTGTACTGTTACAGTAATAAGACATGACACCAACACATGGATATAGTTATTTCCGAGTGTCTATCTTATGGTGGTCTCCAATGTATTACCCGAATACATTCATGTGTTGACTCAAGGTACCACCTTTAGCTTGTGAGATCAGTTGCTTAGAACTAATCCAAGGAGTAAGCCTACACATGCTAGTCTATTAGCTCTATTGATGTCAAGTCTCAATGGAACTACGACTAGGGATATTTAGACTATTCACAGTAACACGTATGTGCAATTCTCACTCCACATAGCTCCCACTATGCCTTACACTTTTACACTATGAATTAGTTATGGACTTTGTTTTCATTAATGTGCATATACATATCCAAACATACATGATACCAGGGAGATACAAAGAAAAGGAAGCATTGATAAATAACAAAATGCCTTTGATTATTATTAACAATTCAATACTGTTTGTACATTATAGCTAATAAAGACCTATCTCCCTGATTGCCTCTAGGGCATATGTCATGTCTAACAATCTCCCACTTGCACTAGAGCCAATTAGCCATGTGCTTTATACCATACTCGTTAACATGCTGGTCATACTTAACCTAAGTCAATTGTTTAGTTAGCCCATTCGCTAGATTCTGATCCATTGGGACGTATTCTAAAATTGTATCTTTTTTTGCTACCATCTCATTTACAAGATGGTACTTTCTAAGTATATGTTCATTTCTTTGATGAGACCGTGGTTCCTTTGCCTAAGCAATAGCCCCATTGATATCACAATAGACCGCTATCGGATTTACAATGTTGGACATCGCACTGAGATCACCAATAAATCTCTTAAGCCATACGGCTTGCTTAGCTACTTATGAGGTAGCTAAATACTCAGATTCTGTGGTAGAATCGGTAGTCGTATCTTTTTTAAAACTCTTCTAAACAACTGCTCCTCCATTAAACATAAATACATAACCTGACTGGGACTTATAATCATCCTTGTCAAAATGAAAAATCGCATTGGTGTATCCCTTTAAAGTGAGATCACTTCTCCATATACTAAAAACTTATCCTTACTCCTGCGTAAGTACTTGAGGATAGTTTTAAAAGCCGTCCAATCCTTCTCACCTAGGTCAGATTGAAATCTGCTTTTCATGCTCAACTCATGTGAAACCTTAGGCCGAGTGCATACCATAGCATACATGATGGACCCTACAGCTGAGGCAAAGGGTATTCCATTCATGTGCAGTCTCTCTTCTAGTGTTCTCGGACACTCAGATTTAGAAAGGTTAATCCCGTGAGACATAAGGAGATAACCCTTTCTCGAATACTCAAGGTTAAATCTAGCCAAAACCTTGTCTATGTATGTACTTTGTGAAAGACCTAGCAGCTTTTTGGATCTATTTTGGTAAATTTTAATACCAAGTATAAAAGCTGCTTCTTCAAGGTCTTTCATGGAGAACTTCTTTGACAACCGTGTCTTAACTGTCTAAAGAAAAGGAATATCATTTCCTATTAATAATATGCCATCGACATATGATACAAGGAAAATTATCACACTCACACGAGCCTTTTTATATACACAGGGCTCATTAGTGTTCAATACAAAACTGATTTCTCGGATTATCTCATCAAACCTAATATTCCAACTCCTCAACGCTTGCTTAAGTCGATAAATGGACTTTTGAAACTTACATACCATAGAGCCATCCTTAGATGTGAAACCCTCGAGTTCTGTCATAAACACATCCCCATCCAGATTCCCGTTAAGGAATGTTGTCTTCATATCCATCTGCCAAATCTCATAATCATAATGAGCGGCGATGGCAAGGAGTATCCTGACAAACTTCAACATGGCCACCGATGAAAAGGTTTCATTATAGTCAATGCCTTCTTTTTTACTATACCCTTTTACAACCTGCCTTGCTTTATAGGTAACTATGTTACCGTCCATATTGGTTTTCTTCTTGAAAACCCACTTACATCTTATGGGCTTAATCCCACTTGGAGCATCAACCAAGTTCCAGACTTGATTTTCGTACATGGAGTCCATCTCCGATCTCATGGCTGAAAGCTATTTATCAAATTCTGAGCCTTCCATTGACTCCTTGTAAGTCTTGGGCTCATCATCTTCTATAAGGAAGAGATGTTTATCATCAGTGATGATAAACTCGTATCGCTCGGGAGCGATTGGAGCCTGACCTAACCTATGCAATGTCAGTTGTGAGCAGATGACATGGAGCGGCGGGTCGAGAGCGCATAGAGATGAGAGGCGCGGTCCACCGGGGTTTTTGAAAAAAGCACCAGGTCGTGGACCTAAGAAAAAAAGGTTGAAAGAGAAAGGATGAAAACATTTTTTAGATCGGTTCGAACCCGAATCCGCCATCTCTTAGTGTGGAGTCACCACCTAGATTAGCTCTTTCTAGGAATTAGAGTCCTGTGAGGCTTAATATCCAGGGGATGGCCCACCAAGACATAGAGATTCGGGTCCGGGATAAGTTGCTTGTTTCTTATTGGATCACATTATATTACATCTACAAAAAACCGTATTTTCTTAGTTATGCATATTCGCACTTAGGTAGTTTTTAATTTTAAATGCATAATTCACGTATGGCAAAATAGTAAACCATCCACAAAGCGGAATAATAAATCATCCACAAAGCAGTAAGTAAAGGCGAAAAATAAAAATTCCAAGGCTTCCAAAAATCGGGGGATGCAACCACCCGCTAACCTATTAACTACATTTCCTCAAAAAGATGTGCAATACCCGAAGGAAAAATAAAATCCTAAACATACATCTAACCTGCATCCACAAAGGTTAGCACATGGGATATCACATATGTTCAATTTGATTTTGGCGAGGCCCGTGTGGCCTAATTAAAACATCGATGGTTTAAAGTTGTTATATTAAATAACAATAGTTCATTTTTATTTACACGTATATTGATCAATTTTATTAGTGAAAATGATTGCATAGAAAAAGGTGACGTCTGTTATCCGGGAATAATTTTAATTTCCTTCGTTGGGGTATTCTAACATAAAAATTAAAAAGAAATAAGAGATGAAGAAGAGAATTACAACATTATTTACAATAATAAGGAATAAAAATAATTCATAGGTCCACAAATAAAGATCAGAAAGAGATGAAGAGAAGATGAATATGGAATTCGTAGTTCTAGGAACTCAGAGGCTTACCCTTGCGGTATGAACCCACTTCGGTGTATCCGTTTGAAAATCGGGAGCGTTCCTCGTTCGTTTTGGTTTAATTGTAGTCTAATGTGGAAAAATAAGTATTTATTTATCCAAAAAGATAATCAGACTCGGGTTCTAAATTTGTCTTAGACCCGAGAATATCTGAGGATATTTAAAGAATAGGTAGATGAAAAAAAAAGATTTGAAAACAATTAAAATTTGGAATCCAAATGTCTTTTGGATCCAAATATCTTTGAAAAAAATATTTATCTGAAAGAATAATTAGACTCGGGTTCTAAATTTGTTTTAGACCCAAGAATATCTGAGGATTTTTAAGAAATGTAGGAAGAAGAATGATTTGAAAATAATCAAGATTGGGATCCAAATGTGTTTTGGATCTAAATTATTTAGAAAAAATTGAAGAAAAATATTTTTGGTGTTTTTCTCGTTGTCTTTTTATCCGAAAATCTAATTTTTTTGTCTAAAATTTCGAGCCCCTTTTGATCAAAAATATTTATAGGGAAAATCCTGCAAATCCAAAAAAGGTAAATTTTTTCGGCGAAGGGTATCACCAGAAAAAAAGTTTTGCGACGAGGCAGACCCTCGCCAATGAGTTTGGCGAGGGTTGCCTCACCAAACCTTGGCGAGGCTGCCTCGCTAAGGAGTTTGGCGAGGCTGCCTCGCTAAGATGTTTGGCGAGGCTTGCCTCGCCAAAGCCCATTTTTTGGCGAGGCATGCCTTCATGCCTGGGATTCAGTCACCCTCAATTTTTTTATTTTTGAATTTTTTTTATGTATTTTCATATTTTTTAATTAATTTCTAAATAAAATTAAATAATTCAGTGACGAGGAAGACTCCCATTTGAAGATCGTCGGATGGTCGAAAATCGTGTGATTCGAGGATAAATATCCTGAAAAGCCGTCATCATTGAACACGCGAGCTGGTGCAAAATCCCGTGCTCACATCTTTGTTATAATAGGCTATTTCATGCTTACACTATCTTGGGTAATAGGTGTAGGTATAATCAGTTAACTGTCTATTTGATATACTTGAGTACCTAACTCAAGAATGCTCCCACTAGCTTTCGTAAGTATATGCTCATTCTCGAAGAATTGAGCATTTTTGGAAACAAGGACTTTTTGTTCATTGGGATCATAGAAGGTATACCCTATAGTCTCCTTTAGGTAACTTACAAATAAACATCTATCAGACTTAGCACCCAGCTTATCTGAACTTGTCCTTTTAATATATGTAAGACATACCCAAACTCTCATGTGAGAAAGAGCGGGTTTCTTCCATACCATAACTCATATGGAGTTTGATCAACTGATTTAGAGGGTACTTTGTTTAGTATATAAACTATGCTCTCAAGTGCATAACCCTAAAAGGATTTGTTGAGTTCTGCTTGGCTCATCATGGATCGAACAATATCGAGTAGGGTTCGATTCCTCCTTTCTGAAACTCCATTGTGTTGGGGTGTATAAGGAGGTGTCCATTGGGATAAAATACCATTATCACTTAGATAATCCTGAAACTCCTAGCTTAAGTATTCACTGCCTCGATCAGATCGAAGGGTCTTGATACTTTTCCCATTGATGTTTCTCTACTTCAGTTTTGAATTCTTTAAAAGCATCAAAACTTTCAGATTTGTGCCTCATAAGGTACAAATAACCATATCGAGAGTAATCGTCAATAAAGGTTATGAAGTAGACGAATCCCTCATGTTTCTTAACACTCATTGGATCACATACATCGAAATGTAATATTTCTAAAGTACTAGTTGCACGTTGACCCTTTCCTATGAAAGGTTTCTTAATCTTCTTCCCTTTTAAACAAGGTTTGCACACACCATAGGAAGCCCATTCCATTGGGCTTAAGTCTCCACATTTGTGTAACTTAATTAAGTGAGTCTCATTTATGTGGCCTAGATGACAATGCCATAAGTAAGAGGATTTCTCATTATCTAATTTTGATTTCTTAAGAATGTTCATATTTAAAATTTCCGTTTTAGTATCTAGAACATATATGCCATTCAAAGATATTCCATAAGCATAAAGAATATTGTCACGCTGAATTTGACATTTATTATGAGAAAATAAAATTTCAAATCCTTCCATTGCTAGAAGTGCAACAGAAATAATATTCTTAGTTACAGCGGAAATATAATAGCAATTATTCAAAACTAAAACTAGACTACTAGGAAAATGAAGGCTACATATCCCTTTAGCTATTGTAGCAACCCGTGCTCCATTTTCAACTTTAGGTCTGTTTCCCTCTTTGCAAGCCTCCTACTGTTCCGCAATCCCTGCACAGAAGTACAGATGTGAGTACCACAACCAATATCAAATACCCAAGTAGACTCATAGGGAATTGTAGAGAAACTCTCTAGTATGAACATACCTCCAAATGTTAGAGCCATAGCTATCATCATCCGATGAGCTTATTTCAAGAGAAACATTTTCTTTCTTCAAATCTAACTTTCTCATGAGCTTTCTCTTTAATTTTAAACCTTTTAGTTTCTTCAACTTAAGTTCCTCAGCATTAGCTTGCTCTTTGAGTTTGTTTCTAAACTCAATTTTATAAATCTCGAGCAAATCCATGAGTTGGGTTAAGGTACAGTTGGGAGAACACTCCTTGAGCGTCTTTTTGAAGGAGTCATATTTATTGGGTAATACCCTCAATAACATCTCTTTCAAAGACTGCTCACTGTACTCAACTCCTAACTCTCTAAGTTTCTCGGAGTTGTCATAAATGTTTATAACCAACTCTACTACTGAGGTGTCTCCCCACAATCTAATGTGGAACAGTTCATTCTCTAAACTTTCCACTGACTTAAGATGATGAATCATGGTTGCAAGATCCAACCCTTTGTACACTTGTGCATACCTTGGAAGCATATGGTCTAACATGAGTTTTGTCATAAACTCACAGTTTCCCTTGTGCTCCTCATATCATTCATCTCACATGCAAAAGCCTTTTTGTCAGGGTGTTTGGGACTAGGATCAGTTAAAACATAATCCAGGTAGTAGTTCTGAAGAACTTCTCTAACAGTCTCAAACCACTCATTGAAGTTATAAACATCATATTTAATGTCGTTAAGAGGGCCAATGTCAATGCAAGTATTTTCGTTAGTGATCATATTCAACCTAGATATAAGATAGAATTTGTTTAAACATTAGCATATGTACATGCATTTAATATAAGGTCTTTAATAAAACACATAATTTCCTACTATTTTATCGATATTTAAATAGCCCTTTCTATTCAAATTTGGGAAATCTGGTTTAACCAAATTTCCTCAGTAAGTAGCATCCATAGTTACTCATCATGACCCCCACTATCGTAAGTCAAGTCATAACAATATAACCATGGTTGGAACCCATCCATTTGCAACTCTTGCAATTGCTAATCTATTTGAGTTCTCTTTCTCTAGACGTGTGTACCCAATTGTACAACTCCTCAAATGTGTTTCCAATTCGGCATTAGCTCCAATAATATGGATAACTAACCCTTTTCGATTAAGGCATTAACCCCATCTACTCTCATGACCAAGCACATGTTATGGGAAGGCATGTTGTACATGTTCTTTCATCTGTTAATAAGGCTCATATCATGACTTATGACGGGAAGCATTTTTTTGCCTTAATATAGTTGTAGGGATTTCATTGGTGCCACTGGTCTTGCCCTAGTCTAGGTCTTATACGATGGATATGATTATGAAATAATAAATCATGGGCTATTAGGAATTATTAACTCTAAGGGAACATGCTCTGACTGGTATATCATAATCACTCCATTATGCCAAGACACCACATAGCACACAAAAGAAACAAGGTCCATGTTTAAGTTTTTGCACCTATGTCTACATGTTTTAATACTAACAACTTAAACCACGTTTGTAAAAACATATGCAGAATAAATTCCCATACTATAAATCAACTAAGTCATAAACATCACTTGGGTATACTTGAATCTAATATCAATGATAATTTCCAGGTAAGAGAAGCCCCCTTGAAGTGAATGAGCAGTCTTATCCATTCCTTGCCAAAATTACCATGAGCACTTTGATTTGTTATATCATGGATAATTATGACTTAAAGATTTCGTTATTAAATAAAGTGAAGTACAGGACGATGCTTAATTAAAGCATTTACCTGTGTGGTAAAACATTGCTAATTTTATATGATAATCACCTAGACTAAGTTTGAGCAAAACCTTAATCAAGTTATCACATCATTTTCTATAACAGGAATTGAAAACCTAATTCATGCATAGTAAACTTAATCAATTAAGAGAAAATCATATTTTAACATATTACAATCAATCATGCATAGCATAAGGCAGGCTCTGATACCACTGTTAGTTAATCAAAATAGTAATTAAACATACATAGGTTGCAAAGCAAAAATCAAAAACTTAAAATTAACCTGGATCTCCTAAGCATGCCATGATTGTTATAATCTAGGTTAAAATGTTCCATATAAGCTTTTAGGTTTACAAAACATATAAAGAAACCTAGCATCTAAAGATTTAAAGCATTACCAGTTGATGCATGATTGCTCTCTCTTTTGGTTACAGCGTTCCCTTTCGAGCAATTCTGATAGCACAAGCTTCTAAACTAGGAGAGCCTCTATGACTTGATCCACACGGATCTTCACCGACCAAAACCTTGAATAGGTAGAACTAGTCGATAAAAAGCAGTTGCTAGACTACTTCCAAATCAACCTGAAAATCCAAAATAGAAAGCTCACTTAAACTTTGAGCCTTCTAAAAGAACTCTTCGATTTTTTTGGAGAAACTCGTGGAGGATCTCGCACAACAAAAGAAGAGGAGAGTAGAAATAGAAAAGAAATAAGCCCAAAGCTTTTTAGTGTGTGTATAAGAAATAATGAGGCTTTGAAAGCCTATTTATAGCGAAAAAGGGGGAGTGTTAGACTCCCCTTCTAACTATGCATGGGATAGGATATTATCCCATGCAAGCGGGTCAGTCGCACGGGTAGGGTAACATGATGGAAATTAGTCACAAGCCTGCCAAGGGCAGCACTTGGGCTCTCACAGGGCAGCTGCGAGGGCCCCACCTCGAACAACCTGTGTTCTTTTCTTGGCCCACTTGCAATGGGAAAATGCCCTTGCTCGCTTTGATTATTTTTCCCTGTCTGTTCATTGTTTCTTTAAATTATTAATTCAGTTAAACTAATTAATAATTCCTCTCACTGATTTCACAACTTGTATTTTCGGTATAGACCCAGTCCATCGGTTTTTTACATGGTCCGATAAAGACCCAAAGTGTGTGACCTCATAAGATCCCAAAGTATAGAGCTGCTAGAGGTTAACCTAAACTTGGTTTCCCATCCAAGAACCTTTAGGCACAGTATTCCAAACCGTTATGGAACCCGATAGCTCTAGACGATCAAATGGGCTTTCTAGAAAAGGTATATGATCCCTTTATACTTGGAACATCACGTGCCTATGACTTGATCCGGTTCTGCAGTAGTAACTAGTACAATACACTCCTTCCATCAGGTTAAGTACCATCCAGTTTATTGAGCTAAGATTAAGTATCAGCTCATGTAATAGTCATAGTTATCCTAGAATTAGACTTGTTCACGAAGAACACTACTCAGCGATTTTGTATCTTAATTGACTAGAAACTCGTTCCATCAATCGTATACTCTGATCAGAGGTTTATGAGTGTGTCACTTCAATAAGGGGCCCTAAGGTACATCTCCATTATATTACTATATTATGAGCGATGGATCCCATCTTGACTACATAGCTTACCAGCATGTAATCATCGTTATACCCGTAATCACCCATGTCATCCTGATCGCCAGGGTATAAATAAGTATGACCCAAAGTATAGTAACTTTTACATAAGGTAACCGGTATCCCAGGTTTAAGGATACTCGTACTGCTACTGCAATAAGATATGACACCAACACATGGATATAGTTATTTCCGAGTGTCTGTCTTATGTCGCTCTCCAATGTATTACCCGAATACATTCATGTGTTAACTCAAGGTACCACCTTTAGCTCATGAGATCAGTCGCTTAGAACTAATCCAAGGAGTAAGCCCACACATGATAGTCTATTCGCTTTATTAATGTCCAGTCTGAATGGAACTACGCCTAGGGATATTAAGACTATTCATAGTAACACGTATGTGTAGTTCTCACTCAATATAGCTCCCACTATTTCCTTGCACTTTTACGCTATGAATTAGTCATGGACTTTGTTTTCATCAATTCGCATATGCATATCCAAACATATATGATACTAGCGAGATACAAATAAAAGGAAGTACTGATAAATAACAAAATGCCTTTGATTATTATTAATAATTCAAAACTGTTTGTACATTATAGCTAATAAAGACATGTCGCTCTAATTACCTCTAGGGCATACATCATGTCTAACACACTGGTCAGAGGTAACCTATGATAAGAAGAGAAATGCATTCTTAAAACAGGATTATCAAAACCAAGGGATAATAAAGGTGCTTAGAGAAACGACTCAACACCTGCTCGACCACTAGATGGAAAAGGCACCATGGTATGCGGTCCGCCACTTACGGAGATCACCGATTCACCAGTACCATATGGCTAGGAAATATTCTCCAGAGACCGAATCGGTCTTGAAAATCGAGTAATGGAGGATATGGTGCTCAAACGCCTAGACTTGCAAAAGGAAGAAAAAAGTCAAACGGAGTAGCAATGATAGCGAAAGAACTAAAGATAGAAAATCTAAATCAATTACCTGGAGCAGAACGTGACTCAGCTTGAGGGCCTTATCATGGGCCCTCATCGCGTAATCCAAGCTATAGTATAGCTGGCATAGAATGGCTCAAGGCTAGTTCTGTACCAGGACCGCCTCTAGGTCCTCAATGGCGGATATCAACCCGTAGTTGATCTTGCTCGATGCTACTACGAAGAATAAGACCATGAGCGGGGAAATGATGAAGGATCCGATGCACTAAGGCCACAAACTAGCAAACACCATATCCATCAAGCACCAATAGTGGTAAAGCTCTTTGTAAGAGAGCTTACCCACTCAGGGTGTCATGCCAAATAGCTCCTTCATTCGATTGATGAATCGATGTGAAATGGATAACCGATTTATGACCTTGTCGAAGTGAATGGCCCCTCTGTGCCAGGATAGCCCGATCATGGCTACTACATCTGACGGTGTGTTGGTCAGCTCCCCCACTGGTAGGTGAAAGGTATGAGTCATCTCTAACCATCACTCGACCAAGGAGGTGCAAGCATAAATTGACAAATGTGGCATATGCACCGGCATAATCCATGCAAGCTCACCAAAGTCGGTGGCATCGATGGCATCTCGGAGCTCTGGGTCCCCAACCGTGTGGTTTTACCACCTCCCAATAGCCCCTATACAGGCAAAGTTGGTATAGGTCCGCGGTTGCAAAAATAAGTAGATAAAATACCAAAGCCGACGTATGATTTTGTATCCTTTTTCATCATAAATACACATTTTAAATCAAATTTTCATACCTACAGGTCCTCGAAAACATTAAACTGGCTAAAATAACATTTGGGAGTGATTTTTTGGCAAAGCAGAAGCTATCGCTGTCATGTCGTTAACGGCATTGGCAATGTCGTTAACGACATTGTAGTGATAGAAACAGAAATAGTTTCTATTATGATTCTCACCCAAAAAATCCAAATTTTTCATAACTAAATCCCTTGCATTAATGCATCCTAAACTACTTATAATCGATAAATGAAACCTAATCATGCATTAATTTCACATAAAACATTCATTTTCACTATATTAAAAACCTAGGTTTCAAATCAAAAACCGGGAAAAACTCAAGTTTGAGGGAGTTTCTGGTTACATGGACCATGAAGGTGTGTTCCCCTAACTTGGGACATAAGGTATTGATGGGAGAATGGAGTGAGAACTCAAAAAAATCATCTCCCCTTAAAGGAGTACTCCTCTTTCATGGGGCACAGTTCGAAGCCTTGAATCCGGGGATGGGGATCGAGAGATGAGGAAGCGATAACTTTTAGGTTGCGAGACTTGATCTTGCACAACATTTTGTCTAAGGATTTGATGAAGAAATTTGAGAAAAGGAGAGAAAAGAGGCAGTTTTTTAGATATGGGGGAAAATGGGGGAAATTTAGGTTTTATTTTTTGAGTTGGCCTCACGATATCATTAACGACATTGGTCAAATCATTAATGACATCACCCCATGTCGTTAACGACATCACCCCATGTCGTTAACGACAT
Organism: Euphorbia schlechtendalii; assembly: GCA_949673415.1. Classification (NCBI taxonomy): domain Eukaryota; kingdom Viridiplantae; phylum Streptophyta; class Magnoliopsida; order Malpighiales; family Euphorbiaceae; genus Euphorbia; species Euphorbia schlechtendalii. The sequence continues at coordinate 18,787 of CATIWQ010428323.1, forward strand.
GGGCTTACCCCAGACCATTTCCTTTTGATTTTTGGCCCAAACTCATTTTAACCCCTTTACAATTCATTTATAAAGTATTCGACTAACCTCTAGAACCTCACAGAATATTTTCAAAACTCGGTGACGTCGTTCGAGAATATTAATACGTGTAGAAGCCAAGTTAATAGTACCTCATAGTACTTAAAAGTTTTAGAAATAGTAAACTAACTAGGATAGTGAAATTAATTGAGTACTAAGTATTCTCTTAATTAATGAAGTTGACTTGAGTTTGTTTAAGGGAAAACAACTCAGTTTGGTGAGAAATTAATTAAGTTACGGCTTAGAGTAAGAAAAGCTAAGTACTACGTAGTTTAGAAGTATATCTACTCAGTTGTGCTATGTTAGCTTTTATTGATTAAAAGCTAATTTCTTTGACACTTAGAGAATTAAATGACACATGTCCTACTAACAATTTCTGTGAGAGACGGAATATTCTTTAGTTGCTTTTCAAGTTAAAAAGTGTAGAAACTAAAGAAGATTTCCATTGGTCCTCATAAGAAAAAAGGTTTTAGTACGAAATGTCAGAGATTCCTCACTAAAGTCCAAGGCAAAAGGAATTCTCTGACATGCATCGTTTCTTAGTGTCTCCAGGTGACTTTGCCAACGTCAGCAATGTCATCCAATCTGAAGATTCTACGTTGCATTCTCACACGCCTCTCTCAAATTGAATTGCTTGAAGACAAACAAGATTTTGTCAAAGGAATTTTATTACGCCTCTACGTTCAATTTTCTATCTCTAAACGTCCTAGAATTTTTCTCCAACGGGAAGATTCGAAAGATATAAAGAGAAGAAAAATTGAAGAACAGCAAGGATGAAAAATTTGCAACAGCTACTTCGTAAAGCTTCAAGTATAAATAGAAGACTGAAGCAGACGTTAAATCTTGGTGATCACCTTGAATTTCTTTAAGAGCTGAAACTCTGCGCAATTAATCCTAGCTTCAAGAAATTCCAAATTCAAACAATCATTTCAAATCTATTTGTGATAAAGAGTATCAAATACTTGGATTTAACATTGTTCGGGTTTAACATTTTATAAGTTGAATTCAGTTCGCATTTTTATATTGAAATCTGAGTGTTAGTTTGAAAAGGGTACCCAAACTGAGTTGAGTGGTAGTTAAAAAGAAAGGTACTTTCTGTAAAAACTGTGTCTACCCGCTGTAAAGACTACTCCGCCTAAGTAAGGAATGAACACTAGTGGATTAAATCTCGTAGAAGTTATCCGGGTACTAGAGGTAACCAAAATAAATTCAGATGTTAAAGTTCTGAACTTTTGGTTTTGCTTTTACTATGTCCAGCTCATTCATCATTTTATCTCTGTTAAGAGTTTTGCTTGAAAAACTAATCCTAGTTTGGTAGAGTATTCGGCAAGATATTGTAGATAAATTGTGACAGCGAAGCTGAGCAGTTTATAAGTTTTTATATCAACTTAAAACGCACAACTCAGCACGCATATAAAAACTTAACTTGGTTAAACAATTTTTATAAATTTTAAAAGTAACAAAGATTTGCATTCACCCCCCCTGCTGTTGTTTACAAGCTATCTAAGGACTAACAACATGCGTTCATATTTTAATTCTTGATTGAATGGGCAAAAATTTTTTCTTTCAGCAATCTCAATCAAGGAATTAAAACAAGCATTCATAACTTGCATTTTCACCAACTTTTCTGACTTTTTACAGTCAACAAACTTTCTACAGTTTGCATCTTTCCTGACTTTTTACATTCAACAAACTTTCCATGGTTTGCAACTTTCCCAACTTTTTACAATCAACGAACTTTCTACAGTTCATAATTTTCTGAATTTTGACAGTCAAACGAACTTTCTATAGTTCGTAATTTTCTGACTTTTTAAGTCATTGAACTTTCTACAGTTCGCACCTTTTTTTACTTTTTACAGTCAACGAACTTTCTATGAATCAAAATCTTCCTGACTTTTAATAGTCAATGAACTTTCTACAGTTCACAACCTTCCTAATTTTTTACAATCAAACGAACTTTCTACAGTTCACAATTTTCTAACTTTTTACGGTCACCGAACATTCTACAATTTGCACCTTTTTCGACTTTTTAAAGTTTGCACCTTTTCTAACTTTTTACAATCATCGAACTTTGTAGAGTACACACCTTTTCTAACTTTTTACAATCAATGAACTTTCTACAATTCGTAGCCTTCCTGACTTTTTATAAACAATGAACTTTCTACAGTTCACGACTTTCTTAACTGCTTACAGTCAAATGAACTTTCTATAGTTCATGTCTTTTTTAACTTTTTAAAACCAAACGAACTTTCTACAATTTGCACCTCTTGACTTTTTACAATCAAAAAAACTTTCTATAGTTTGCACTTTTCTAACTTTTTACAATCAAACAAAATTTCTAGAGTTCACCTCTTTTCTTTCTTTTTACAGTTAGTGAACTTTCTACAATTCATATCATTTCTCGACATTTTACAATCATCGGATTCTTTGCAATCTACATCGTCAATGGACTTTCTACAATCTGCAAGTGGGACTCTCAACCAGAAGAACGGAGGCGCACGGCTAGTGTTCTTTCCGCAGTGGTTCCAACGGTAGCAACAAGTCAAAGGTGAACATTTAAGGGGCAATCATTATCAAACGGGTGATTCACAAGGGGTATGGAGAAAGCACTCCTCGACAGCGCCGCACCAGGATAAAAGCTTCTGATCATAATAAAGTTTCCATCCTTAGTAGTGCCAACCATAACCAGGTAGGTATTATCTCTAAAACCCATTACTTTTTCAATCATGGGACCATACTGATCTTGTATTAGCAGTGATCACGGGATTTAGATCCCGACTCCCGAGTTTGATGATGAAGTTGTAATTTTTCCCTTGTTAGCTTTCTACATTTTGCAGGGTCCGGAAAAATCTCTGGAGAAAATCTTCTTTGTTTCTTTATGCCTCTTCTTCCTTAAAAGCCCAATTAAAAATCAAACGCCTGTCGAGAAATGCAATGTCGTTAACGACATGGCCATGTCATTAAAGACATTACCTCATGTCGTTAACGACACCGAGTTTATAACAGAACCAAAATTGCACTTTCTGCAATTTTCAGACAAAAAGGCAATCTTTGTACACATGCTCGGATTTTCTCCTGCAACACCACCCCCTCACCTTACCTAGGACACTTCCCATCCAACATGTGCAGTTTGGATTGACAAAAGCCAAAAAGTAAAAAGCAAAAGCATGGCCTAAGCTAAGCTAAGTTGGTTTTGGATTGAATGGAGCTCTTTAAGTTGAGTGAGCTGGGTTTTAGAGAGGGGGAGCTCATTTTCATGCAAAAAGAAAGCAAGAGAGAGAGCTCTATGCAAAGTTTGATTTTGAAGTGTTCTTGAACATTTTGGCAACAAATTTAGGGTCTTTTAACTCATAGCAACTTGTAGTTCCAAAATTAGAGAGTGTAAGTTCATGAATAGGGTATGAACTTGAGATGTTTGGGAGTTATGTAGGCAAGTTTGAGGTTTAGTCTTCACCAAAAACAAACTTAAGTAGTGTAAGGAAGTTTGGCAAGCTTTGAGGTTTAGAGTTTTCTTGATCATTTAACACTAAGTTCTAACTCAACAGAACTTAGTATAAGTGTTCTCAGCAAGTATCTTCTCTCATTTGGTGTGCTTGTTCTTTTAATTCATTCTCAACCGATTTTTTAAGTTTTAAGTCTCTTTTGAAGTCTCTTGATAGAATAAGGATTATTACCTCCTTCTTCATCTTGTCAAGACTCACATTCAGGAAGTTTTCACTTCTCTCAAAGAGTAGACCCTTACTCTTCTTTTTTGACAAAATCACAAACTGAACCAAAGAAACAAGGAGGACTTTATGAGGATCTTCGTGGACCTAGTGAGGTGGATTAATGACTACGGGTTAAGCCTCTGAGTTCCCAGAGTTGTGTCTCACTTATTTATACCATGTATATATGCTTGATATATGAAATTGTGAAAATGTAAAAAACTGAAAAAACTGTCTGTTTTGTCTTTGTAATGCCGTTAATGGCATTGCTTTCTAGGCAGAATTTTCAGAAAATTTTCGAACTTCATTTTATGTTCAGGAGGGTCAGTGGTGACTATTCAGATCTAAAATTTGAGTTTTTAAGTAACATAAGACAAAGGTTTCAGGATTTTACGAACCCAAAATCGGCCCAAAAGGTGTTCGAACAATTGAAGTCGATTCCCCTTTACCGGCATATTATTTTACCAACTTTAACGGTTTCTCATTCGGAATGTTTTCAATAATGTCATTTTATTTATGCATTTAGACTTAAATTTATTTTCGCCAATATTATTGTGAATTGTATTAAGAAACCCCGACGAAGGGAACCGAAGTTCCCAGATAACAGACCCAACAAATATTCACATGTGGCATTTTCATTAATAAAATGGTTAAATAACTTATGTGTGTAAAATGAACCCTTTTTACATTAAAGAAATTTCAAATCTCTCGATGTTTTAAATTAGATAGCTCGGGTCTCGCAAAAGATCAAAATAAACATATTTGCAACTACGTGTAATGTGCCGTATTTGTGCTAACCTTTGTAAATGTAGGTAGTTTAGGATAGATGAATGTTAGGACTTAATTTCCTTCAGGTATCGCTTTTAATTTTGAAATCAAATATAATATTTATTAGATATCAATGTATTTTAGGCGATTGTATCCCTTAGATTTCGATGTATTTAGGCGATTTGTAAACCCCCATCTCAATGATGTAATTAATGCCCCCGTAGATTAGGCGCATTTAAATTTCCTACATGTTTACTTCCCTCAATTTACTTCCCACTTTATGCATGTGTGATAAACTATAAACTGAAAATATCTAGTTTAGTTTGAATATTATAAATGTGGTTTCTAGCATAAGTGTGATTTAACTCAAATGATGATAAAGTAGATAACTCATCTGAACCCGAATCTCTGTTCTATGGTATGGATTAGGCAAACAGATCTACGTTGTACCAAATTTTCCAGGAAGAGCTGATATGGGTGGTGACTTTGTAACTTAGACTAGAGATTTAGGTCTCGAGTCTTTTAAGCTTAAAAATCATTTTCAAGCAACACTTTTTAAAACACACTAAGATTTTCTCTTTCGAAAACCTCACGCCCCATATTGTTGATGGGTCGATGCCTCGCGGTGACCATGCCGGTCGAACGTCCGCTCACACCTACCCAAATAATTTTTTCCCACATAGCGTGATGTTCACATGACATCCGAACCTAAGCCCACACAGGGTAAACTTATTTCACAAGGTTTACCTTACCAATCTTCAAGGGTATACACTTAATACCTGAACAATTCACCCACACGGGGCAATGATTCACGCATCACCGCATACCCTCAAAAAGTGATGACCATACTAGCATCTGAAACTCTACCCTAATTGGAAAAAAATAACCAAATCATTCATATAATAGCTACATATGGTAGTTATTTTAATTTTATTTTATTTTTATCTGATTTAATCAAGGTATGTCACACTGCTTACCCGAAATCAAATTCGACTCTTCATTCCATGAGATCTAGTCACGATACGAAATCTCAAACTATTGACCTATTACCACTTGGGTAACTTGATCACCTCACTTCATTCACAATACATCATTCCTATTACGTTATCACACGGACAATGTATAGAACTCGATTCCGCTCCCAAAGGGGATGGGTTTTCACTTCCACATTTTATCTAATGACTAACTTGTTTGTTTCAAATAGATTGACAAGCATATTAATAATCTCGCATCATGGCACGTTAACCCCTTGTGAATGCAACCATAACATTAACATCTAACTCATTTTTACACATCATGAACCACTTCACGAATCTTACATGGATGGTCTGATCCTCTACTTGTGTATAAAGGGGGGACTTGGAAAAGGTCTGCTTACCACTTGGTTCGCATTTCTCCGATCGTGGCCAGTCTGGAGGGGGTTCCGTACACTGACTCAAGTGAAGACTCAGGTTCTGATTCAGATTCAGTTCAACGTGCAACTTTCAATCTTGATAGCATGACCAATCCATAAGATAAAGTTACAGGGGAGGATCACCCCTTCCTTACAGGATAGAACTCTCAACAAACACATTAGTCATTGGTAAGCACCGAGATTGCACCTACCTTGAATGCCTTTGCAAACAGTGAGCAACTAGTATCAATTATTCATCAACAAATCAGGATAAGTCAGCTCGAAGAAAGGGTTCATGATGTGGTGTCCAATCCGAACGTCACCCTTAATATCGACAGTCCGACTAGTCATCCTAGAGCAAGGGGACCTTCTCCTTCTTATTTCATATCTTCTCCAGCTATCAAGAAGTGTTTGACAAGGCAGAGAGGATGGAACACTACAAATCTATGGACAAACCTGTGGGGATACATGCCAAAGGGCACTAGAGCGGGAAGATAACCGCAGGATGATGATGTAAAAAATTAGTTATGAGGCTTTTGAAATTTTTGAATAAATTGAACTTTGTTTACTCGCTTAATATCCTATCGATTGGCATAACGTATTCTCATAAACATATGCATAATGTTTTTAGCACATATGACATATCATGTCATGAAATTAATTTGGGTATAAATGGATCCCCTACAATTGTAATAAGTTCAAATGATTTGACTCTTGAAGAAAAGTGAGAGATAAATGTAGGTACTTAAACAATGCGTGATAGCATTTGCCTGATCCTATTAAGACGTCAGATCGAAAGGTCGCCAATCACAGAACCTCCACCGAGTATTAAGTCAGCCAAGTAAAAGTCAAAATGATCGAAGTGAGGATGGACTGAAAAGTCAACAGAGTGAATTGAAGTTAAGACAAATAACTGGTACAATGGGCTTACATAATCCTAAAGACACAAAGGAGGGGTTAGATCGTTGAGCACGTCAACAACTCCATCACACGGCTCACCAAAACTTGCGGGCCAATCATTACACGGTTGAACATAAACTGTTCACCCTTGATGGGATCAAGCTACCGAATCAGAAACCTTTGATCCCTGACATATCACCTACTCTCAAAGAATTGTTAGTAAGGTGAATGATTAAACGTTGATGATTAAGCACCAATACTCATCATCGTGTACACCTCAAGCTAGCAAAGGAACACGAGCACCAACCAATAAATAAAAAACATTGAACAAGATACAATTGAAGTCGTGGACATAGACGACGACCAATCTATCAATCAAATCATCCAAGATTGGTACAATCATTATCACGCATAGGTGAAAGAAATAAATTAGGTAAAAAGCAGTACCAACAAAAAAAAGAATTTGTAATTAGCCTGTCAATTAACACTCTGTTAATTGAGCAAAAATTTAGGGTCTCTTTTCAAAATAGAAAAAGAATAGTTCTCTGAGTTGAAAACCCCAAAAGGGCAGCTCGGGAAAAATTTAAGACATCGAGAGAAAAGCAAGCACATTGGTTAGAAAACCTAAAAGGGCTAATCGATGGCAGGAGTTAAATCATTTGACACATTTATACCCCTGTTAAGTTCATTAATGAATTGTCATTTTTGCTGAATCTCTATGCATATGCTTATCTTGATTGCTTGCATGCCAATGGTAGAATATTGCAAGTAAACATCCCATCACACCATGGTTCAATAAAAATTAAAACACAAAAGAATAATAAAAGAAAAAGAAAAGAAAAGAAAAGATGAGTCTGCTGGATTGAAAACCTGAAAGGATGGCCTAGGTAAAAATTAAGACAATGTTCGATAGATTGAAAACCCGTAAGAGCGGTCTATGCAGAAATTAGAACCAAAGAAATATCAAATTCATCATCTCATCCTCGGAATGGCATAAGCCATCATTTATCTCCTCCAAGACTTAGGATGAATATCTTCTGGTTTTCCTCGCAATACTTCCGACAAAAGGACTTCCAAGCTCTCATTATCAACTTCAAAGTGAGCATCACCTACATGGTTCGAAATCAACATCTAGATCCTCTATAAACCAGATCTAGGCCTTGAGCTCGACTCAGAAACATCGAACCCATGGTCATCACTCTGAAGGAGTTATCCATGGAATCCCCAACAAGACAAATCCTAAGGAAACCCATACAACAGCACAAGAGAAGGCTCTCCAATAAATGAAGCCCACAACACCTACAACAGACAAACATACATCATGTGATGAATATTTTCTATGCAAAAAATCATGCATACATTACATACGCATCACGTCATTTATAGGTAAAGACAATGCCAAACCGAGGCAATACCATCCCGGTAAATAAGAAACTCCACCTCCACTTGAGGTAACTGCAAACATCAAGAAGGACGATGGTCCACTCAAGCCTAAAGTTAATTCAAGCCTAATTAGGCCCCGTTCAAGCCGCATTGCAACATCACGATCACAAAGCCTCCTAAAACAATGAAGCAGTCTTCGAGACATCCCTGAATTTTCATCAAACTCATTTCTTCATAATGTTTTAATTTTTTATTGAAGGGGAAAAATTTTTGCTTCATATAAACTCAATCAAATAATAAAAACATTCGTCATATAATGTATTAACATTATACTTTTCTGTGATTTGTCATAGGAAGCAAGTCAATATCCAACCTATGAAATTCAAAATATAACCGAAAAAAGAAACAGTTATCTTAATGGGGTCGCCTTTGAAATGGATTCTAGTAATTCCAACGGTTAAAGCCAACCAAAGGTCAACTCACATGGGGTACACAATGATCTCAATCGAAGAAAGAAATGGTTACCGACTACAAAAGGGACACTACAGAAAGAAACGGTCGACCCGCCCGCAAGGGGCATCAACCACCAAGGGATTTCGAAGAAAGAAATAGGCAATAACGTGAGGACACGACACTAGAAAGGAAGGCTCATGTCATCACCGATCGAGGACAAAGAAGTCACCAACCGCACCGGTCAGGTATTTTCTTGATCCCTCCACTCCATTTCGTGTGATTATACTAGATATACAACTAGTAATTTTCGACTATCCGATTATCTTCAAATGAGAGCTCTCCTCGTCATCAAATAAATATTTCAGGCCCTAAATAAATATTTAGGATTGTAAAAAATATTTAAAAGCCTTAAGTGAAAACATAAAGGCTTAAAATTTTTTTAAGGACCTAAATTAATGTTCAAGGGTTCAGAATATTTTAACTAAATCTTTTTTCAAAAGAAAAAAATATATAATAAACACATATACATAATGTATATAAATGTATATGTATATGTATATATATATATATATATATATATATATATATATATATATATATATATATATATATATATATATATATGTATGTATGTATGTATA
>CATIWQ010428345.1:0-19765 GCA_949673415.1 Euphorbia schlechtendalii
AAGAGTAGTTTCGGGGTTAACAATATCATGTATAATCACTGGATCTATGATATAACGCTGTTTAGTGAGCCAACATTTTTGGAATGGTAACTTGCTAAATATGGCTATGTGAGAGCGACCCGTACTAAGCATAGTATTGACGCTGTCCAGGTTTATATAATAGTCTTATCTCGTTTACGCTAGGATTAGAAAAGTTATTTCATGTTTTGCTCTGCGGCGAATCATTGAACATCTGAGTGTGCTGAACCGGGTTTGTTAGATTAGTCTAGTGCATCGTAACATCTTTGTTGAACTTGCATGTTTTCTCTGTTATACTTGTTCGTGGTGAAAATCTATGAATTTAGAGTCTCTCATCTATTACATCTATATTTACTCAACTTTTCATTCTGATATTCCCTTTCCAAAAATCTCAAAACTATTTCTATTTTCTTTTATTTTGTCTTTCCTTGTTGATCTTCAGAGCTAGTCCTTCCCTGTGGAATCGATATCTTTTAAAACTACATCGCAACTGTATACTTGTAGTTATCATCATTTTTCTATATGATAAGGGGTATTGACAACACCTACATTTTTCGTGAACAAATTTTTGGCATTATTATTGAGAATAAGTCTTACCAACCGAGTATAGCCAAGTCTCATGAACATCTTTTTGGAACCATAAAGATATTAAACTTATCAGTGGAAAAGTGGCGAACAGGATGCATTGACTGCAATAAATGAGAAGCGGGAGATTGGTGAAAGGGGTCTTGAAATGATCCATGACGAAGGAGGAGTCCAAGAGGCAAATAGAAGGAGGAGTCCTAGAGGCAAATAGAGGATGTAATTTCCACATTAGGGAATGCCATTGAGAAGTGCCAAATAGTATACTCCATAGGGCTCAAGGAGGAGATAATGGAGCTAAGGAAGCAAAATATCATCTACGTGTGGTAGCAAGTAAGGATCCAAAATGGCCTTGAGGAGGAAATGAAGTTTATGACCAAGTTTAAGGTCGAAACCCTCAAGGTTATTGAGGACTCCAGGAGAGAGTTGAGACCTAAGATCATCAAATCCATTGACAGCACAACCAAAAAGGTCGCTGATGTCACTTTTGCTCAAAAGAATGAATCCACTGATGATATCACAAATGAAATTACCAAAGCTTCTACAGGATTGGCTAAAGCAATCAGTGAGGCTAGAGACATAATGATAGCAAGGCAAAGCGGTACCTCAGTAGATCCTCAGAAGAATGTTGATGATTTTAGTGCAAAGATCAATGGTCTCTCACTCCATTCCTTCTGCTCGCATGATAGTGAAGTTGTGCTCTTCCTTCAGCATCTAGTAAATGGACTCAATACTCAATGGATCTGGAATAAGAAAGCTCTCCAAGTCATTCTTGAAAGTATCTTCCCTTCTGTCCAAAGCAAAGCTGCAAGGTTGATTCAGCAGATTGTTCCTCCTCTTCAAGCTAATGCAAAGGCCGTTCAAGAGGTTACTCAGAGGTTTGTGCTTGATGAGGAGAAGATAGTTGCTCAACTTGTTGGCATTGAGTGGAGGGAGAAGGATAAATACAGCTTCAAGGAAGTCTGGGAAAGGCGTATGGTTTCATCATTTACTTCAAACGCCACAGAGATAGATAATTAAGAGGAGGAGCAAGAGGAGTTTAAGGCGTTAAAAGAAAATCAAATTTGTAATTAGCCTAGTCATTTTTTGTAATTGTAATTTTTTCAAAACATCAATGAAATTTTTTATTTCTGCTCTGAGTACAACATTGCGTTGTACTATCTTCTTTTAATTCTTTAACAACAAACTAAAATTAAAAAGAAGATTGAAGCATCTCAAAGCCTTAGATTATGAGGGAGCAAGCAAGTACATCCTGTGCTTAAGTTCACTCAAAACCAACAAAATGAGGGAGATTGTTGGATTCTGAGCTATGAATTAAAGTTTTGATGGTTCTATGTTCAGAAGCACAGATGACTTAGAATTGCAAAGGTGCCTCAAAAGACATAAAGAATTTCAAAAGGACTAAAGTGTCTCAGAAGGACAGATAACTTCACTAGAAGTACAAGACCTCAGAAGACTATTGGAGACCAACAATATTAATACAAAAACTTTTACTTAACTTAAATTTACTTTATTTATTTAGTGTATTGTGTAAATAAATTCAACATATCTTATTTAAATAATATTTTTCAATTCAAATTGTATTGTTATATTTGATGAAAAATTTATACAATCAAAGTAATATTTATTTATTAGTTTAGAAAAGGATATTAAATTTACAATATTTTTATCATTAAATATATGTATTGAAAATCTTCATTTACAAATGTATTCAATAAACCTATGTTTAATTATAATATAAAATGATTTTTACTAATTTTTAAATTTAATTTATAATATATGTTCTCATTTGAATTAAATTTGATTGGATACAAAAATAATTTAACCTTCATTCTTCATCAAATTATTTCAAAGCAGATCTTTTCTGTCGGGAATAAACCGTGTATGAAGTATTAACATTTAAAATATGATTAATTATTGAAACTTATATTATTTGTTTGATATTAAATTATTAAAAAATGTTAGTAATTGATAAAATTTTAGAAAATACTATTCGATTACTGATTTAATCTGGTTGAACCTTAAATCCATGATCATCATTTTCATTGATTCGATGACCGGTTCGGTTCTGAAAATTATGATATTAAATTAAATTAATTTAGGAATGACGGTGGGATTAGTATTGTTAGAAAAGTAAAAGGAATTGATTCATAATTAATAAATTCAATTACAACATTTTTTCGATTAAAGTGGAGGCGTAATACCTATCCATGATATGATATTTTGCTACGCTTTCCCTATAAAATTTAGAAAATATGTAACATTATACTTAACTATAAAAGGTTGTTTTAAATACTATAAAACACGAAATATAAACTAAAAAAAAGTGATTTATGTTGTAAAATTTTGTATTTAAAACTAATGTCTTATTTGTAAAACCTTTCATTCTAAAACTAGTATAGTATATTCTATAAAATTAATTTCTGATGTTCTACAAATTTCACAAATTTAGAACATCATATAAATTAGAACCATATAACCATTATTTAAAACATGGTGTATAGGCTTACTGCATCAGGAGGTGTCCCTAAGAACTGGCTGTCCCTAAACTTTTAAAGTGATCCCATAACTATCTCAACTTTCAAAAAGTGTATCAATTTGCTCCTGAATGCCACATGTCAACTTCTGATTAGAAAAAGAAAATCAGAAAAATGACATGTTTAAAAAGTCAAACCAAACAGAAGTTGACATGTGATATTTAATAAGTTATTCGCTGTATTTTCTAAAAGATGATGGAACTATGATATCATTTTCAAAGTTTAGAGAAAACATAATATTTTTTGAGATAACTTGTGACACATTCCAATACATTAGGTCTAAATAATATAATATTTATGTTTTAAAACTAACAAGCACATACCCATTAGACCCTAACAAGCCCAAAATCAGGCCCAATAGCCCACCAACCTCCTATAAATAATATATAATACCCGTTAGAACCTAACAAGCCCAAAATCAGATCCAATAGCCCACCAAACCTCTTATAAATAAAAAATAACCATCATACTCTCCACTATCCACTAAACTAGTTCGTGGGAAACCGGCTCGGCGTCCATTTCAACATGCCTGGTTTGAACACTCATTTTTAAAAAAATTTGATCCGAACCTGAGCCTGTCAAAGCTTGAAATTTTATGGGCTGGATTTGATTTTTATATAAATACTCAAGCCTGTCTCGACGAAATTTTTTTATTAATTTATTAATTATATATTTTTACATTAATTTTAATATTATTTTAAGATTTTATATTTTATTCTATTACATTTGTTTACTTGATTAAAATAAATGAAACTAAATATTAAGGATTTTAAGTAATCAGTGCAAAAATGTTTAAAATTTAAATATATTTTAACTTATTTTGTAATTAGTCTATTTAGTTTAATAAAAAAATTTATCACAAAAAAATATTCATAGATTTGGGAATGACCTTGTAAACTCAATTCGAGCCCGAAATTTTAAAGTGTGGACTTGACCCGGGCTTGGATTAACATTTTCTGTAAGAAGCCACCAAGCCCGACCCGGCCCAGCCTGCTCGACGAACATGTGTACTCTCCACCTAAGGTATGTCCACTAACTACACCAACTCTTACTTCCTTACTTCCTTGGACACTGACTTAGAAATTAGAGGGGTTTAGACTTTTAACTAATTCCCAATGTATCCTTTAATTGTGCATATCATAGGTTCTCAAGTTAAGACGAGACGTACTTTACCATAAATTATTTTACATACATATATTCTAAATTTCATGGTAAAATATAGGCTTAATGCATCTACATCCCTTTGAACTTATCCAATAAAGGCTGTTGCTACCCTGAATTTTGAAATGTGATAGATAACCCCCTTTACTTGTCTAAAACGTGTCACTTTACCCCCTTGTATTGACTTAGCTTGCTACGTGGATGATCATCAAAATACACGTGCGTGAGGTATGTTCGTGAAATAGAAAATGAATAAAATAAATCTCTAACATTCTAATTCTTACCATTCAAAATACGTAATATATGTTTTTCGTCTTTTTCAAAACGTCATCTCTATTCTAAATATTTTCTTCAATTAATTATAATATTATATCGATTATTGGCCCGTCATTTTCATCTTCTTGTTTTTGAAGCCGATATTTTTATGAGGGGGTAAAGTAACGCGTTTTAGATAAGTACAGGGGGCTATCTATCACATTTCAAAGTTCAGGGTGGTAACAACTCTTTTTGAACTAGTTCATGGGTGTAGATGCATTAAGCCTAAAATATAATTCCATGTACACTTTCATCGTAAACTACAATATAGTCTTCGTTTTCACATAATTATGAAAACATTATAAATCCATTAAACCTAATAAGCTCTAACATCAAAACTTATTTTATAAAAATTGATCACTCATTAGGAATTTTAGTTCTATAGGTTCTTTCAAAAACTATAAAATAAAGATGAATTAGTTTCTTATATTTAAGATAGTTTTTTAAAATAGGTAAGCGAAGATTTAATCAGACTATTCTGAATTTTGTATAAGAATATTTATTGGAGCAGTTGCTGCTGCCGACCACGCCTATATTTGAATACTATAATTAGGCAATTTATCTATATTGGATTAATCATTTTGTTTGTATGAATTTGAGTTCAATTTAATACTTGATAGATATCCATCAATTCTTGTTTGGTTTGTTGATTTTGAAGTCTCTCTGCTGAATTTCTCTTAAAAAATGTTGGGATTAAATAATACGAAGTGAGTATGTATATTTTAGGTAAATTCTATGGTATATTTAAAATAAGGAGTTGGTAGTTACGTATCCAAATTTTCAAAAACTATCAAAATTGTAGAATTATTATCTCCACCTCTTCCCGCCAAACATGCCACTACTCGTTTTTTTGCTAATAAATTCTAATTTAAAATAATTAATAATGTGGTTTGATCAAGACAATGATCAATTTTTATATGGGTTTAGATTATTATCATCAGCGTTGGAATAATCCAAAATTTGGAGTGTGCATGTTTTTTAATACCTTTAAGGATGACAATAAATTATTCATCTTAATTTGGATTTCCGAATATAAAACTACTGGCCAGCTTATGACTAAATTAATCGGCATAAGTAATCTAAACTTCAAAAAACAAAAATTTTAGACTTTAAATGTGTAGCAAGGAGACAGAAATGGAAATGTGTCGAAAAAGTAGAATGTTAGTTTGTATTATAAAAAAGAATGTTACTGTGCAAAAGTTTTCGTGTATCATGTTATGTAATGACTCCTAGAATACAAGATATGGAGCCCTTAAAATGGAGAAACCTGCACAACCGAGAAACTTTTGAATACTTTGGGTTTTGGATAACTTAAATCTTAATCCAAGGTGGTACTTAGAGCAGAACTTTTTAAAGGTTTATGTACAATTTTGTTGAAGTTGCTGCTCTCAAAAAGGGTGGAAAAGTTGGTAAGACAACATGAGTTTTCATCAACTTTGATCTGGAATATGTGAAACATGTTATGATTTTCGATTATAATGTGATAATATAATAGGCAAAATTGTTCCTTTATGCTTAGTATAGATTAATTATATGCTTAGTATAAGTTAATATACTTAGTATTAGATTTAGACTGTAATTATTGAAGTTACTATTGAGACTATAAGGGCTAGTGAGTCATTGTACTTGGCCTAATATAAAAGGATAAATAACAGTCCTTGAGTCAGTTACTTCGTTTGAGTTCTTTCTTCTTCTTTGTAAAATTGTAGAGCTTATTGAGCTTAGTTTGTAAAATTCAATTCTTGTTAAATGAAATTTCTCTTATTAATTCTGAAGAAGTGTACAAACAAAGCTAAAGATCTGACAATCTACACAACAATAAAACAACCAATCAAAGGTTAGCACATGAGATTTAGCACAACATTTTCTCTTACATTTTCTTTAAAAAATAATTGCAATACCCTAAGGAAAATAAAATCCTAGGCATACATCTAAATTATCTACCTGCATCCACAAAGGTTAGCACATGAGATTTAGCACAACATTTGCACACATGCTCGATTTAATTTTGAGGAGGCCCGTGTGGCCTAATTAAAATATCGGCGGTTAAAAACTCTTATTTTGGAAGAAAACAATTCATTTTATATACAAATATGTTGCTCATTTTTATTTAATGAAAATGATTACATGACAAAGGTGAGGTCTGTTATCCGAGAATTATTTTAATTCCCTTCGTGGTGGTATTCTAACATGTATTTAATACAAAATTCCCATAATTAAATAAATTAAAAGGATAAGTAAAAGCAAAAAAGAAAGCCACATAATAAAATGACAATTAAATAAATAAATAAAAAGAATTAATAAAATAAAATCTAAACAATAAAAGAAATAAAATAAATCATAGGTCAATGATGAAAATCGAGTTCTGCTTAGAATTTAGGAGAAAAGAAAATATAAAATACAGGAAAAAACAACTCCAGGAACTCAGAGGCTTACCTTTTTGTTGCGAATCCACGTTGACAAATCCGCTTGATTTTCGGGAGTGCTCCTCATTCTTTTTTATTTGATTTTTGTGCGAAAATATATTATTTTTATCTTAAAAATAATTAGACTCGGATTGTAAATTTGTTTTAGGTCCAAGAATATATGAGGATTTTTGAGAAAAAGAAGAAAGAAAATTGATTAAAAAATAATTAAATCCAGAATCCAAACTTGTTTTAGACCCGAAAATAATCAAATGATTTTTAAAAGAATGATGAATAAAAGTCAGAATCATTTTGTCAGGAAAAAATATTTTTTCAGTAAAAATTCCTTTCATTTTCATTGAGAGAAAAAAATTTTTTTTTTAAAAATTTTTCGATCCTTTTCCCGTTCAATAAAATATTAAAACATGATGAAGAGATGAGTTTGTTGAAAATTCGGGGATGTCCCGAAGACCGCTCCGTTGTTTAAGGAGGTTTTTATGATCGTGATGTTGTAATGTTTCTTGAATGAGGCCTAAGTAGGCTTGAATTGACTTAAGGTTTGAGTGAGCCATCGTCCTTATTTTTTGCAGGTTCCTCAAATGGAGGTGGAGTTTCTTGTTTACCGGGATGGTATTGCCCCAGTTTGGTATCGCCTTTACTTGTAAATGACATGATGCGTATGTAATGTATGCATGATTTTATGCATGGACAATATTTATCACATGATGTATGTTCTTCTGTTGCAGGTGTTGTGAGCTTCATTCATTGAAGATCCTTCTCTTGTGTTGGCGCATGGGTGGCCCTAGGATTTATCTCGTTAGGGATTCCATGGATGATTCTTTTAGAGTGACGACCATGGGATCGATGAATCAGATTCGAGTTCAAAGCTTAGATCTGGTTTGAAGAGGATCTGGATGAGTCGTTGATTCTGAACCATGTAGGCAATTCTCACTTTGAAGTTGATAATGAGAGCTTGGAAGTCCTTTTGCCTGAAGTATTGCGAGGGAAACCAGAAGATATTCGTCTTAAGTTCTGGGAGAGATAAATGATGCCATGTGCCATTCCAAGGATGAGATGATGAATTTGGTATTTCTTTGGTTATAATTTCTGCATAGACCGCCCTTACAAATTTTCAACCTATCAAACTTTATCTTAATTTTTATCTGGACCGCTCTTTCAGGTTTTCAATCTAGCAGACTCATATTTTCTTTTTTTTTCTTTTTTCTTTTTTATTTTTATTTTTGTTTTTGTTGAACCCTGATGTGATGGGATGTTTACTTGCGATATTCTACCATTGGCATGTAAGCAATCAAAATAAGCATATGCATAAAGATTCAGCAAAAATGGCAATTCATTGATGAACTTAACAGGGGTATAAATGTTTCAAATGATTTAACTCTTGCTATCGATTAGCCTTTTCAGGTTTTCTAACTGATGTGTTTGCTTTTCTCTCGATGTCTTAAGTTTGCCTGAGCCACCCTTTTCGGGTTTTCAACTCAGCGGACTATTCTTTTTCAGTTCTGAAAAGTGGTCTTAATTTTTGCTCAACTAACAGAGTGCTAATTGACATGCTAATTACACAATTTTTTTTATTGGTATTGCTTTTTACATGATTTATTTCTTTCACTTATGAGTGAGAGAGATTATGCGAATCTTGGATGATTTGCTTGATAGATTGGTTGTCGTCTTGACTGGTTGGTGCTCATGCTGCTTTGCTAGCTTGAGGCGTATGCGATGATGAGTATTGGTGCTTGATCATTGTTGTTTCCCCATAAATTCAATTGTTTTCCAACAATAAGTGATATGTTAGGGATTAGAGGCTTCAGATTCAGTATCATGATTCCATCAAGGGTGAATAGTTTATGTTCAATGATATTCCTTCAACAGTGTAATGATCGACCCACAAATGGGGCTGGGCTGTGCAATGGAGTTGTTAACGTGCTCAATGATCTTACTCCTTTATATCTTTAGCACTAGCATTATGTAAGCCCATTGCACTGGTTGTAACTTTAGTTTGCTCTGTTGACTTTTGGTCTATTCTAGTTTCGATCATTTTGACTTTGCTTGATTTAATAGTCAGTGGAGGTTCTATGCTTGGCAACCTTTCTGCCAATCTCACATCTTTATAGGCAAATGCTATTACGCATTGTCCAAGTACCTGCGTTTATCTCTCACTTTCCCTCAAGAGTCAAATCATTTGAACTTATTGTAGGGGATCCATTTATACCCAAATTAATTTCATGCTAAAAACATTATGCATATGTTTATGAGAATGAGTGATGTCAATCAACAAGATATCAAACATTATGCATATGTTTATGAGAATGAGTGATGTCAATCAACAAGATATCAAATGAGTAAACAAAGTTCAATTTATTCAAAGAGCTCAAAATCCTCATGAGTAAAGTTGCTACATGATAATTTATTACATAATTGATATTATCATCTCATGATTATCTTCCCATACTAGTGTCCTTTGGTAGGTTTCCCCACAGGTTTATCCATGGATTCGAAATGCTCCATCCTCTCCTCCTTGTCAAACACTTATTGATAGTTGGAAAAGATATCAAACCCGAACTTGCTTTTGTAAGATGGCAATGCACCATCCAAAAGTTTGGTTATCATCTCTGGCAGGGTAAATGAGCCTGAAGTCTGACCTGTGTGGCCATCTAATGCACATAGTACAATTTGAAGCTTTCGCCTTGCTTCTGCTTTATAGACTCCAGAATTTGCATTGTGGTTACCATTTGAGTGTTGAAACCATAATGCTCCATCATAACCTAAGAGAGACTGATCCAATCAGAAGCTACGTTTAACGACAGGTGGCTGTACCATTCGTTGACTGGGTGGCCCAAGGTGACAATGAAAAGCTTAACCATCATTTGTTCGCTTACCCTTAATACCCTCATCACCTTCTGGTAATGTGTTAAATAAGCACGTGAGTCTCTAGATCCCACATACTTCGTAAACAATGGCATCGTGAAGTTTGGTGGCAAGCTGTCTTCATCCCCGACTACTAACTGTGTAGGGTATGTATTCATTAGATGACAACCATGAGTGACTAAGAACTGTTGCTACAATTTCACCATGCCTGGTTGTTGAAGAATAGCATTCCTAGTGCCTGTATAGAAGCCATACTACCCCTGGGGAAATGTAGTTCCCCTAGGAGTTACCCCAAAATTGGGCATTTGAGGGATAGCCTGGAATTGTTAGGAAAATGGTGTACTCCAATTAAGAATAGATTATTGGGCCACTCCTTAATAAAAAGGTCTTGGTGCGAACATTGGCTGGCCAAGCTATCCCGGGAAGAAGTGATTCTTGAATTGATGCTGGAAAGGATTGGTAAAATTACATCATGGGTGACCAATCTGAGCCTAATTTTAATTCAGTTGATCTTATCCTGTCTGAACTGGTAAAAGGCAGTAGGACTTGGGTGTGTCATATAAGAAGGAGATGGTCCCCTTGCTCTAGGCTGACTAGTTGGATCACCGATATTTAGGGTGATATTTGGGTTTGACACCACATCATGAGCCCTTTCTTTGGGCTGACTTATCCCAACATGCTAATGAATAATTGATGCGAATTGGTCGCTATTCGCAAGGGAATTCAAGGCAGCTACAATCTCGGCGCTCATCGATGATTGATATATCTGTTGAGAGTTCTGTTTCGTAAGAAAGGGGTGATCCTTCCCCACCACTTCATCTCACGGATCGACCATGCAATCAAACTTGAAAGATGCACACTGAATTGAATCTGAATCAAAACCTGAGTCTTTACTTCAGTCAGTGTGCAAAATCCCCTCCAGCCTGCCCGCAATGAGTAGGCCTTTTCCAAGCCTTTTAGTGAATAGGCCTTTTCCTAGTTGAGGTACATAGGAAGATCAGACCATGCATGTAAGATTCGTTATGCGATTCATGATGTGTAAAAATGCGTGAGATGTTAATGTTATGGCTACATTCACAAGAGGTTAACGTGCTATGATGCAAGATAAATAATGTGTTTGTCAATCCATATGTTATTCGTTAGATAAAATGAAAAGAAAAAAGTAAAAATGAAAATCCAGCCCCTATGAGTGGATTTGAGATCTGTACGATGTCCGTGTGAAATCATAACATGAGCGGTTTAAATGAGGTGACCAAGTTACCCGTGTGGTAATAGGTCAATGGTTTGAGATTTTGTACTATGACTAGATCTCATGGAATGATGCGGTCAAATTGATTTTGGGTAAGCAGTGCGACATACCCTAATGAAATCGAATGAAAATAAAATAAAATGTAAACAACTACTGTATGTAGCTATCAAATGAATGATTTGGTTATTTTTCCCAATTAGGGTGGAGTTTCGGATGCTAGTATGGTCATTACAATTTGAGGGTATGTGATGCATGAATAATTACCCCGTGTGGATGAATGGTTCAGGTATTAAGCGTATACCCTTGAAGATTGGTAAGGTAAGACTTTCGCAAAGAGTTTGCCTCGTGTAGGCTTAGGTCGGGATGTTAATGTGGGTATCATGCTACGGTGTATTGTTTGGGCATTTGTTCATCCCGTGTGGGTTATGAGTTAGATGATGTTGAGTGGATATCTCATAGGTAATGTGTCGGATATGTCATTGCCCGTGTGGGCTAAGTGTTGGATGTCAAGTGGACATCACACAATTCGAGGTGAATGATGCTTCATGATTCTAATTGGTTTCATGTTGTTCTAGGGTGAAACGATCTCGAGTGTCAATTAATCCTAAGTATGTATGACACCGATTTGGCCTGTCATGATGATGCGAACATGTTATGTTACATCGTTTTAAAATCATGAATTCATGGTTAGCATGGAACATTTGTACTAAAGCATGATGAATCAAAAGTAGTAAACACGTAGCGTGCAATGTCCAAACTTCCAACCATACAACTCCCGCGTAGGGTTTTTGGCTAGACTCTATCCTAAGTTTGGTTCATCTTAGTACCACGGGCAGCAAGGAGCGCACCGGTAAGAAAAAATATAATTTATGATCTTTTGTTGGGTAACATCCTATGGAAAATTCCTACAGCTTATCTACATGCGGTTTGCTTTTGGGTTGCTGATGTAGAAGGTTCTTGTTGCACTAATATACACTCCAAGCCTCTCCCCAAATAGATTCTAACGAGGGTGATACATGTAGTATGGTAACAAGTGCTCCACTCAGTCAAGTACTATCATTTCTCAGGGAGAGGATGAGCACAAGAGAAAGTATCGCGGTAATAGGGTACCTTAAACTTACGGGGCTAATCCCTTCTATTGCTGCGAAATTATGAATATATCATAATTAAGAAAATACAAGATAATGTGATTAACAATTTTAGGCACTTATCCAAGATCTAAAACCTTTGAAAGAGAAGTTTAGGAAAAGAAATCCCAAGTAGAGTCGCCACTGTGAGCGAATGACACAGATGCGATGGGTTAAAAGCACACTGAGATGAGAGGCACGGTCCACCAGAGTATTTTTGTGAAAATAAATAAATCGGGCCAGGGACCCAAAAGGTTTAAAAGAGAAAACAAAATCAATTTAGATCGGTAAAAACCCGAAATAGCTATCTCATAGTGTAGAGTCGTCACCTTAATAAGCTCTTCCAAGAATTAAAGTCTTGTGAAGCTTAACGTCCGGGGGACGTCCACTAAGACACAGAGATTTGGGTTCGGGATAAGCTGCTTACTTCTTGTTGGATCACATTAAATTACATCTGCAGAATACTGTATTCCTTAATTGTGCATATTCAAACTTATGTCATTTTCGTGTTTATGATATGATTTATCGCATATGAGGAAAGCAATAAATACATACATATTATAGTAAATAAATGTAGAAAAATAAATTAATAAATTATAGAATCTCGGTGGATGCAACAGCCCGCCTAATCTATTAATTACATTTTCTTTAAAAAATAATTGCAATACTCGAAGGAAAATAAAATACTAGGCACACATCTAGCCTAATCTACCTACATCCACAAAGGTTAGCACAGGAGATCTAACACAACATTTACACATATGATCGATTTAATTTTGAGGAGGCCCGTGTGGCCTAATTAAAATATCGACGATTAAAAATTCTTATTTTAGAAAAAAAAAATTCAGTTTATTTACAAATATGTTGCTCATTTTTATGTAATGAAACCGATTACACGGCAAAGGTGAGGGCTGTTATCTGAGAATAATTTTAATTCCCTTCATGGGGGTATTCTAACATGTATTTAATTACAAAATTCCCACAATTAAATAAATTAAAAAGATAAGTAAAAGCATAAAAGAAAGATACATAATAAAATAAATAAAATGACAAATAAATAAATAAATAAATAATTAATAAAATAAAATCTAAACAGTAAAAGAAATAAAATAAATCCTAGGCCGATGATGAAAATCGTGTTCGTCTCAAAATTTAGGAGAAAAGAAAATATAAAACACATGAAAAAGTAACTCTAGGAACTTAGAGGCTTACCTTTTTATTGCGAATACACGTCGACAAATCCGCTTGATTTCCGGGAGTGTTCCTCGTTCTTTTTTATTTGATTTTTGTGCGAAAATATTTTATTTTTATCCTAAAAATAAATCGACTCGGACTATAAATTTGTTTTAGGTCCAAGAATATGTAGAATTTTTTGAGAAAAAGAAGAACGAAAATTGATTTAAAAATAATTAAATCCGGAATCCAAACTTGTTTTAGACTCGAAAATAATCAAAGGATTTTTAAAAGAAAGATGAATAAAAGTCAGAACTATTTTGTCAGAAAAAAAATATTTTTTAGTAAAATTTCCTTTCATTTTTGTCGAGAGAAAAAAATCATTTTTTGTAAAATTTTTCTGTCATTTTGTACTGAAAATTGTACCATAAAATGGTAACATTTCTAATTATTTTAATATTTCTTTTCACTTCTCTTTTTATATTTCTTTTATATATATTTATATATTAAAAAACAATTTAATTAAATTATTCCAAACCCTTAAATATTTATTTAGATCCTTAAAAATATTTTAAGTTTTTAAATTTTCACTTTAAGGCTTTTAAATATTTTTTTTACGATCCTAAATATTTATTTACAATTCAAAATATTAATTTTTTCTCGAGGAGAGTTTCCATTTGAAGATCATAGGACTATCGAAAATTGTGTAATTCAAGTATTAAATCTCGAAAAGCCATCATCATCAAACACCTGAGCTGGTACAAAATCTCGTGGTCATATGGAGGATCTCGCAAAAACTCATGAAGAAAACATGTCGAAACTCAGAAGAAATGGCTGAGCTGAAGTGATGAACAATGGAGAAGGCGATGACTATTTATAGGGAGAAGGGGAGCAACATGCTCCCCTTATTAGCAATGTGGGTTGGGAATTCCCATCACACATTGTTCGCAAGGTTTTGACTCTACTGACTTTGAGGATTTATATTTTATAAAGAAGCCAAAAACCTTGTCTCCCACTTTCCTACCGATAAGATAAGAGTTCAAAATACGAACATGTGTTGTTAATACCGCTTATCTAAATAGAAAAATGATGGCCACTGCAAGTATACAGTTACGATGTAGTTTTAAAAGATATCGATCCCACAAGGAATGAACCAATTCTAAAGATCAACAATAGGAACAAAACAAAAGAAAATAATGTAATTTATTTTGGAGGATTGGAATGATGGATGGATAGAAAAATGTGTGAGAGATTAGAGAAGATAAAAAGTATATAGATATTCCCTACGAACAAGTATAGCAAAGAAAACATGCAAAATCATCAAACATATTACGTACAATAGATTAATTTAACAGATTCTGTTTTAGACACTCAGATATTCAATTATTCACCGCAGAGCAACACATGAAATGACTTTTCTAAATCTAATGCAAACAAATTAAGACAATTATATAAACCTAGATAACAATATTACTATGCTTAGTACGGGTCGCTCTCACATTGCCATATTTAGCAAGTTACCATTCCAAAAATGTTAGCTCACTAAATAGCATTATAATCACAGATCTAGTGACTATACACAATCTCGTTAACCTCGAAACTACTCTTAAAGTTAACTCAAAAGCATATAACTTGATTAATATAAAAGACTCAACAAGTAATACACATTATGACACATAGACATATCATAAACTTCGAAATAGAAAATATAAGTAGAAAGCAAAGGAAAGTTGTAAGGTATGCTAGTGAAAGCTAAAGTTGATCAAACTGTATCCACTCTTTAATGGGAATCGTCAATTCCCGTAATTCTTGCGTCTACTTTGAATTCGGTCTTGACTAGTACAGAACCTCCGCTAGGATGCTATTCTTTGTGAATATCGAATAAACGAATATTGAAGAACGAAAATTATTATTGATAATTGATTTGCAATTACACTTATACAATAATCGCTCAAATATGTAGAGAAATCTAGTGATCGAAATAAGGTTCGAATCACTTATACATTTTCTCTCTAACACTTATGAACGTAGCGAAATCTATATATTTTTACTCTCTATATATGCGACACACTTATCACTCATGCCACACCACATAATCCACACAAAATTTGTTGAGTCTTGCAGCCTATTTATAGAGTATGAAGGGTTGCGTCTATACAAACGAAGAGTCGTGTCTATTGGCAAAGAATTACACCGCTTCATTGTGATTGGTTGAATTGGTTTGATCTTATCCACAATGGAAAGGCACCTTTTCATGATTGGTTGACTTCTAAAAGGTATCTTTTCATTTGGTAGTTGATGACGGTTGATCGTTCTTATTCGGCGGTTGAAAGAAGAGAAGAGTTGACCAAAAAACTGTTAAGGTCTCGACCGCGAATGATTATCGCGACCGTGAATACTTGGTTGGCAACTTTCTATTGTGAAAGTTAACAAGTCGTGACCGTGATATGTGTGTTATGATCGTGACATGCCTTTATTCACATGATTCTTCTTTGAGATTTCTACCGATCTTTAACATCTTCGATCCTTTGCCAAATCCTTAAATTTCACACATCTTTTTGCACCATTTTCACTCTTTTTTCATAGATTTCCAACTTTAATCATTTTACTTCCAAGATTTACCTAGTACCTGCATTTGCAAAAAAAAAACAACTACATACCACGTAAAATCTTTTATATGAAGTATAAAAATGACTTAAACTATAGTGTTTAATGTGTAAAATTATCATGAAAATAAGTTTAATTATACACTTATCATACATGCAGGTTGACCGCGCTGAGCTCCAAGCTCCGCCGGTCAAACTGCGCGGGCTGTGCATTGCCTCACAAGGCAAGCCCTAACGAGCTTGCCTTATTCCACAAGCTGGGCTAGTGGGCCTGCACTGCAGGCCCACGAAAGCGCTACTAAGCACTTACAAGCCTGCAGCTCGCAGGCATTTGCTAGCCTAGCTAGCGCATGCTAGCGATTGACAAGCACACCTCCGATGCTCATGAGGCTGCCACGCAAGCCCCACCCGTGAACAACCCATGTTCACGAGACCCACTCGTAACTGAAAAAATTCACTTTTACTCTGCATTATTTTATCCCTCCTATAAAAGTTCCTTTAATTATTATTTGGTCCAACTTTCCCTCATATTCTCAGCATAGACCCAGTCTATAAGTTCTTTGTTCAGTCCGGTAAAGACTCAAAGTGTGTAATCTCATAGGATCCCAAAGTATTGAGCCGCTAGAGGTTAACTTGAACTTGGCTTCCCATCTAGAAATCTTTAAGCTCAATGTTCCAAATTGATATGGAACCCAATAGTTCTAGATAATAAAATGAGCTTTCTAGCAAAGGCATTTGATCCCCCAGTGGTTGTGAGTTGATCCGGTTCTACAATAGTAACTAGTACAATACACTCCTTCCATCAAGTTAAGTACCATCCAATTTATTGAGCTCGGATTAAGTATTAGCTCATGTAATAGCCGTAGCTATCCTGTAATTAGACTTGTTCATGAAGAACACCACTCACCATAGTGTAACAAGATTGACTAGAAACCCAATCTATAAATCTTATACTCTAATAAGAGGTTTATGAGTGTGTCACTTCAACAAGGGGCCTTAAGGTGTAACTCCCATTATATCACTGTATCGAGAGCGATGGATCCCATCTTGACTATTCGGCTTACCAACCAGTGATAATCACTATATCCATAATCACCCGTATCATATTGATCACATGGGTATGAATAAGTATGACCTAAAGTATAATAACTCCCACACAAGGTAACCAATATCTTAGGTTTGAGGGTACTTGTACTACTACAATAAGACATGACACCAATACATGGATATAGTTATTTCCGAGTGTCTATCTTATAGCGGTCTCTAATGTATTACCCAAATACATTCATGTGTTAACTCTAGGTACCACCTTCAGCTTGTGAGATTGGCTGCTTGGATCAAATCCAAGGAGTAAACCTACACATGCTAGTCTTTCCGCTTCATTGATGTTAACTCTCAATGAAACTATAAATAGGGATATTTAGACCATTCATAGTAACATGTGTGTGCAGTTCTCACACTACATAGCTCCTACTATGTCCTCACACTTTCACGCTATGAAATAGTCATGACCCTTGTCTTATCAATGAACACATACATATATGCAATAGCATATACATATAATACCTGCGAGATACATAATTTAGAAATAATCATCGATAAATAACAAAGATGCCTTATTATTGATAACAATAATCTGAAACTGTTTATACATTATAAACTAATAAAGATATATAAGCCTAATTGCCTCTAGGGCATATATCATATCAAACAGTTACTATTCAAAATCTTCAGCAGGTTGGAAATGCTGGTTAATCAAAACAGTAATTGAACATGCAAAGTTGCAAGGTGGAATTTAAAAACTTAAAATTAACCTACAAGATTTCCTAAGCATGCCATGATTGATGTAATCTAAGTTGAAACGTTTCATAAATGCTAATAGGTTTATAAAACTTATAAAAGAAACCTAGCATATGAGTTTAGAACATTACCAGTTGATGTGTGCTTCTCTCTCTTTTGGATGTCGTGTTCCCTTAGAGCTATTCGGTAGAACTCTGTTGGCACTAGCCTTAAAACTAGGATTGCCTCTATGATTGATCCACACGGATCTTCATCGACCAAAACCTCCGTTGAGGTAAAACCCGTTGGTAGACAGCAGCTGCTAGACTGCTCGAAGACCAAGCCCGATAATATAAACTGAGAAGGCT
Organism: Euphorbia schlechtendalii; assembly: GCA_949673415.1. NCBI lineage: Eukaryota > Viridiplantae > Streptophyta > Magnoliopsida > Malpighiales > Euphorbiaceae > Euphorbia > Euphorbia schlechtendalii. Next base: position 18,204 of record CATIWQ010428345.1, read on the forward strand.
CACTTCAAAATAGAAAGAGCCTTTTAAAGAATTCTTCATTGCTTGGAGAAACTCATGGAAGATCTTGCAAAATTTCACAAAGAAAAGATGTCAAACTCAGAGAGAAAGGCTAAGTTGAAGTACAGAATAAAGAGGAGAGGGGATGCCTATTTATAGAGAGAGGGGAGTGAAAAATTCCCCTCATTTAACAATGTGAGATGGGAAAATTCCCATCCCACAAAACCATGTTAGCCATGCAGATCCCTAGGACCCACGGGCTGACCCGCGCCTCCTTAGGGCTTGCCTTGCATCGCAATTCGGGCTTGCGGGCCTGCTGCCCGATAGCTCTAAGCTCGCACGCTAGAGGCTCGTGAGCTTTTCAGCTTGCGGGGTAGCCGCGTAGGCTCAACTCCGAACAACTCGTGTTTGTTTGGGCCCACTCGTAATGGGGATAATTCTCTTGCTTCACTTAGTGCAATTTTCCCAATTTTCTCCTTTAATCCTTAATTATTAATTTGGTCCAACCAATTAATAATTCTTCCAACGAATTCGACAAAACAAATATTCTCAGCATATACTCAGTCTATAGGTTCTTTACTTAGTCAGGTAAAGAATAAAAGTGTGTTACTTCATAGGATCCTGAAGTATAGAGCGCTAGTAGTTAACCTAAATTAGCTTCCCATCTAGGTACTTTAGGCTAGTGTTCCAAACTGATTTGGAACCCGATGGCTCTAGATGATCAAATGGGCTTTCTAGCAAAGGCGTATGATCTCTCGATACTCAGAACGTCACGTGCCTGTGACCTGATCCGGTTCTGCAGTAGTAACTAATACAATACACTCCTTCCATCAGTTTAAGTACCATCTAATTTATTGCGCTCGGATTAAGTGTCAGCTCATATAATAGCCATAGCTATTCTAGAACTAGACTTGTTCACGAAGAACACAACTCGCCATAATGTATCAAGATTGACTAGAAACCCGTTTTATCAATCTTATACTCTAATCAGAGGTTGATGAGTGTGTATCTTCATGGCTATGCCCTAAGGTACATCTCCTATTATATCACTCTATCACGAGCGATGGATCCCATCTTGACTACTTGGTTTACCAACATGTGATAATCACTATACCCATAATCACTCGTGTTATCCTGATTACCAGGGTATGAATAAGTATGACCCAAAGTATATCAACTCCTACATAAGGTAACCAGTATCTCAAGTCTAAGGATACTTTTACTGATACTGCAATAAGATATGACACCAACACATGGATATAGTTATCATATGTTTGTCTTATATCGGTCTCCAATGTATTATCCGAATACATTCATGTGCTAACTCAAGGTGCCACCATCATCTCGTGAGATCGGCTATTTGGATCTAATCTAGGGAGTAAGCCTACACATGCTAGTCTATCCGCTTCATTGACTCTAGTCTCAATGAAACTATAACTAGGGATATTTAGATTATTCATAGTAACATGTATGTGCAGTTCTCACACCACATAGCTCCCAATATGTCCTCGCACTCTTATGCTATGAAGTAGTCACAGACTCTATCTTATCAATGTGCATATATA
>CATIWQ010428362.1:0-12765 GCA_949673415.1 Euphorbia schlechtendalii
ATGCTATTTTCACATCTAATTATTCAAACTCAAGATTCAAGCTTGCTACCAAGCTTAAGACCGCTCAAATAGAAGTCATCTTAACCACCGGAGAAAAGATTTCATCGAAATCAATTCCCTTTTGTTGTTGAAATCCTTTTATTACTAGACGAGATTTATACTTCACCAGCTTTTCGTTGCCATCTCTTTTGAGCTTGAAAACCCATTTGTTCTTCAATGCTTTTCTACCTTTTAGAAGTTTGACTAACTCATAAGTGTTATTTTTCTGCAAGGAATTCATCTCGTCTTGCATCGCCTCTAGCCAGGGTTCTTTATCTGCATGAGTTATCACTTTCTGGAAATTCTCCGGCACCCCCTCATCGGTAAGGAGAATGTACTCAGAACTAGGATACTTTGATGTTGGTTGACGATCCCTAGTAGATCTTCTAAGCTGTTAGTCAGCTTCTGCTTGCTGGGTAGGTTGCTCCCCCTGCTTATCAACATCTTCTTCTTCATGACCCTCCATTAGTTCCGGTATTTCAACATCTTCACCAATTGTATTGTTTGATTATGAAGGAACAGTGCTAGGAATGACGCCATTCACAAACCCTGACTTATCATTTTTCTTGACGCTTTCGATTGTCTCGTTCTCCCAGAAGACTACATCTTGGCTTCTAATGACCTTTTTCTTCTCTAGGTTCCATAGTTTGTACCCGAACTCTTCATTTCCATATCCTATGAAGATATAGGGACTTGCTTTATCATCAAGCTTTGACCGTTGCTTCTTAGGCACATGTGCAAATGCCTTGCAGCCAAACACCTTCAGATGAGAGTATTGAACGTCTTTTCCATTCCATACTCTTTCTAGAATATCAAAATCTAGAGCGGAAGATGGTGACCTATTGATAACATAGCAGGCTGTGCGTGCTGCTTCTCCCCAAAATGACTTAGGTAAGTTAACCATTTTAAGCATGCATCTAACCTTCTCCACAATGGTGCGATTCATCCTCTCCGCTACACAGTTGTGTTGTGGGGTACCAGGTACAGTCTTCTCATGTCGGATTCCATGTTTAGAATAATAATTCTCAAACTCATGAGATGTGTATTCACCACCATTGTCAGTTCGGAGACATTTCAACTTCTTGTTAGTCTCCCTTTCCACCATGACATGAAACTTTTGGAATGACTGGAATACCTGATCCTTTGTTCTTAGGAAATACATCCATAGCTTCCAAGATGCATCGTCAATGAAAGTAACAAAATACTTGTTACTTCCTAAGGTCTCTATTTCAAAGGGATCACAAACATCTGAGTTTACTAAGTCAAGAACACTTGACTTTCTTCTTGATGACTTATTGGATGACACTCTATGTTGCTTACCGAAGAGGCAGTAATCACATGGGGATAGTGGCGTACCATTAGTAGAAGGTACAAGTGCCTTCTTTGCTAGAATCTACAACCCTTTCTTACCGATGTGAACCAATCTTCTATGCCACAAGTCTGGTGAAGACTCTTCTTCAGCTGCATGCAATCCATCTTTACAAATGATTGCATTTGTTTTGTACATTGTACAACACATGGTTTCTCTTGCAATTACCAAAGAATTCCTTGTAAGCTTCCATTTCCTACTCCCGAAGAAATTCTCGAACCCTTTGTGATCCAGGATATCACAAGATATCAAGTTAAACCTTAAATCAAGAACATACCTAACTTTTTTGAGGATGAGTGTGCAGCTAGTGTTCGTTTTAACATAGATGTCACCAATTCCAATAATTTTAGAATGGCCACTAGTGCCCATCTTCACCATCCCAAAATCTCCTACTTTGTAGGTGGTGAAGAACTCCTTGTTGGGAGTGGCGTGATAAGATGCTGCAGTGTCGATCACCCATTCTGTCTCATTTTGACTTGAGACTTGGAGATATTGTTCTTCATGATTGAAAGATAAAACAACAATCTCCTTAGTTGTTGCAGTGGTGTTCCTATCTTCTTCTTGGTTGTTGCCATCCTTCTGTTCCCTCTTCAACTTTTGACAGTTCCTCTTCAAATGGCCTTCTAATCCATAGTGGTAGCATTTAACTCTACCCGTGGACTTGGATCTGCCTCTAGACTTGTCTCCGCCTTTGGATTTGTCTAAATTGTTGGATCCTTTAGTTCTGGTTAGACCTCTATATTCGGTGATAAGAGCTTGACTGCTTTCGTTAACTGTGACTTTCCTCCTAGTCTCTTTGTTGAGTAGAATGCTCACAACGTGGTTTAAGGACAGTATTCTATTTGGAGCAGAATTGGTCACAGACACTACCAAAGTATTTCAACTCTCTAGTAAAGAGCTTAGCAACAATAAGGATTGAACCTCATCTTCTAGTGTGGTTTTCATAGAAGATAACTGATTAATAGCACTTCGAAATTCGTTCAGAAATTCAGCAACAGGAGTTCCATCCTTATACTTCATACTGACAAGTTTATTTATCAGGAATAATTTATTCCCAGCAGTTTTTCGATCATAAAGATCTTGCAACTTCATCCATAATTCATGGGTAGACGTTTCCCCCGAGACATGACCGAACACGTTGAAATCTATCCATTGGTGAATAGTTCCAATGGCCTTTCTGTTCAACTTGATCCAATCGGGATCTTTTATGTCTTTGGGCCTTGCAGTGTCTCCTTCGATTGCTTCATACATATCTCTGTAGTCCAAAATATCCTCCATCATAGGTTTCCAAATTGACCAGTTGGACCCATTCAATTTGATCATGGATGTTGAAGAACCGTCCATTTTAATTAACACAACCACCTTGTGGGACCCGCTCTGATACCACTTGTTAGGTCCCGAACAGATAATTCGGTAGCCGGGTGATATGTTTTAACTAAAATAGATTCACAACAACAAATAAAACAAGTAAAGCAATAAAGAGACACAGAGATTTAAGTGGAAACCCTTGAAAAGGAAAAACCACTGGGCACCGATAACTCCACTAATAAATAATAGGAATACAAAATACAAGCTCTCTCAAGTATACCCAAACTCGAGGTATAAACTAATTTAGGAGACAGTTGGAAACACCCCAATTTTACTCACAAGGTAAAATCACTCAACCCCCCTCTCTAATTACTCTCTATTGGTAATAAATTACTCTACAAGAGGAAACTCTCTTAAACTCTTTTTGTAGGAAGCTCTCTACAAAAGAAACTTGAATGTTTGCTTGAATGATGCATTGGATGAATGGGAGGGTGCCTATTTATAGGCAAATTAGTTCATAATTTTTCAATATTGTTGCAACCACCATCCACTTTTCTTTGAAATTCACAACTTTTCAATATTGTTGCAACTAACTCCTACCAATCAACCATCTACTTTTGACAAATGAGGACACCCTTTGAATTTGATGTCTGCACCCTGCATTTCATCTAATGATGATGACGATGATCATGAGAATTCAATCTCGTGAAGTGTACAACAATAAGCAGGAACTTTCTAAAAATTCATCTGAGATGAATTCTTCGATTGAAAAATTAAAAAAAAGTGTGATGGCAAGCATGTCTAAACTAAATCATTCACTCTATGGATAGCAATAAGAAGGTAAAAATTTTAAAAAATCCATCTTATTCTTATGTTATTATAACAATCCATAATTTCATTTTCTATGTAACATGTTTGCTTTTCTAGATTTATTAATATATGTTTTATTATAAAATTGCATAGTTTTATATCATGGACTAGTTGGTTGTAAGGTAAATATACATATTGACTAGCATTACCGTTTTAAAAACCTCCGTCTAGGCGCTATTTTAAGGGTCACCGCCTAATTGCATTTAGTGTTTAAACCTTGCCGACTAGCACCTACATCCCGATTAATCCCCGCCCAAGTCTTCTAACTAGCAATTAGCGCTTTTTCAAACACCGACTAGAGTACCAATTCTATATGCATAATTTCAATAAAATCATAACTTTATGACAGAAAACTGTAGTTATAATATCTAAAATATTTATTCTATGGGTGATTGCATAATAATTACGAGAAAAATATTAACACGCAAAAATTGGTCAAATGATATACAAACAATGATCTTATTCAATGTGTCCAAATCTTCAATCACAATTTTTTTTCAAACACAAACAAATTTGCATTATTTACACATTTTTAACCCTATTGAAAGTAGAAAAGTAGAAGTAGAAATACACTAGAGGGGGGGGGGTGAATAGAGTATTTGAGATTTTCACGTTTGACAGAGAAACAGATTGCGGAATGTGATATGACCTGTAGATATCAAGGCCTTAAGATTAACAGTCAAGGTATTGAAACAAATTGTCAAGGCCTTGAAATAAAAACAGTAAGCAAATGAATATAAATGCGTAAAGTAAATTGCACAAGTATTTTTAAGGAGTTCGGTTAAAACGATAACCTACTCTCCGACCTAGGGTCTTATAAACCCTTGGGATTTCAAGGTGCTATTTTATTAATATCTTGAGTCCTAGAACAACCTAGAAGATGTAATCCCTTTCTTCTAATCAGTAGCTAAACCCCGCTACAATTCTAGTTCCAACTCAATCCCCAATATTAATAAAATACAGCCTCACTTGTATACGTTTGAGTATGTGATACTCTTAGTATAATAGCCAACTCTCAAAGCAATAATAATAATAACAAGAGAGTATAATATAGATGAATATTGAAACTTGAAGCTTTTTTATTCTTGTAACTATGAGGTTTTTTTATTTCTGATGTAACTCGTTGTTTCTCCTCTTTTCAGCCTTCAGGATTCTTTCCTTTATATAGACTCTATGAAATCTTCTAGCCGTTGGAAGAAATCAAGTAGCTGTTGAGTTCTAGCCGTTTGAACAAATCTCTTCCAAAGATTTGTTGGACCCTTTCAAACAGATTTCTTATCCCATCTGAATATGGCCTTAATTACGGCTAACCAACAGCCAGAAATATCTCACAAACAATATCCAATTAAGTAAACAATATCTTAACAATATTGATAAACTAAATTCGAATTCAACAAAGGATAAATAAGAGAGAAAATCTCAGCATTATCGAAATAATTCAAATAACAAGTATTTGAATAAAATAATTATCCACATGATAAAACCTACATATTAGTTAATTAAAACCAAATAAGTATTACACAAACTCTGCGAACCAATTTATTTTTCTTCATCATCAACATAGGAGTTAACAATCTCTCCCTTGATGAAGACAAAACAAATATGCAGTATCATAAACCTGTAAACCAAACTCCTCAAATATATATAGCAAACAATATCCAAGTATATCAGTATAAAGCACTATATATATCGAAATATATAAACAAAGTAATATATATCCCAACACAATTAACAAAATGAGCATAGCATAATGTACTTAAATATTTCTCCCCCTTTTTATCTCCATCAAGGAGGGAGCATATAACTGTTCGGATCAATTGTTCAAAAAGATTTGAAAAAGGACAAGAAAATAAATATTTCTTCCTATTTTCATTCCTAACATCTTCTGCCCTAGCCTCCTTCCATCTTCCATGTGCCTTTTGCATTGTTGCAGCAGCTTTCATCTCATCCAACCTTCTCTTTTCCTCATCTCTATACTTCTTTACCACAGAATATGTCTCAACTGTAATGATATTTGGTTCAGTTGAAGGTGGTCTAAAGATTGGTTTGTCCCTTACTTGGCATTCAATATTGAGAAGAACATTGGCAGCCTTTTCCCTTGTATGCTTTTCAGCATCCTCTCCTGAAGGTAGAATGGATCCAGCAGTGACAAAATTCAAAGCTACAAGATAGAAAAGTTGGTTAACCTTAGCATTGACCATTTGAACAAGCTCATGGGTGGAATCTAAACTATCCTTAACTACATTTCTAAACTCCATCAAATTAGCATTTAGAGACTCAAGTCCAAACTCAAGTGCTTCAATTCTCCCTAAATGGTTTGGCTGGATGGAAGAGGAAGAAGAAACAGAAATAGAAAGTTTCTTTTAATTAAAAGGAAGAGTTTTAAAATCATCAGAAGACAGATTGGACTGAAAAATCCAAGAGTTATCAGAAGACAAAAACATACCTAATCTATTAAACGTGTTCAATCCAATAGAGAAAAGGGACATTTTTCAAAAAGTTCATCTTCAAGAGGGACAATAAAGTAAGCAAAAATAGTTGTAAGTAAGTTTGCATACGGTAAAGGAGAGACCCTAGAACTGGCTAGAGAAAAATTCAAATGATTTATAATCAAGTTAGGCAAATTGACAGAAAAATTGTTCATTAACAAAAACAAAAGTTCAAGAGTTTGATCAGTGAGCAATTATCTTGAATTAGACCTAGGTATAATACACCTAACTAAAATAGTAAAAAGCATTTTCGCAGGAAGATTTAAAACACTATGAGTAAGTTGTTACTCATAGAACAATCAGAAACAAAAAGAGTTTCACGAGCTTTTGCTAAACAAACAACCCTGGAAGGATGAGAATCTGAAGAAACTTCAGCAGAAACACCAAATAAATGAGAAATCAAATCAACATTTATCAAAATTTTGATACCCTTGACCTGAGACGTTAGGGAAAGTTCCCCCTTTTCCCTTTGGGCAACAAGATTAAGGAAAAACAACCTAGTTAACCGAGGGTAAGAGATTAGACCTGGGTTAAGCAAGTTCCATAACCCAGAAGATTTTAAAATAGACAAACAGGAAACATTTGATTTTTCTAAAAAATTAGTATCTACTGGTTCACAAAAACAAATTTTTCAAGAATGAAACCCATCAAGCCAAGTAACATTTAAAGTAAAATTATTAAACCAAGAGCTTGCAAGAGATGCGGGTACCTGAGATGGAGAAGATTCTGGATTAGACGGAGAAGAGGGTGGATGAGTTTCAGCCGGTAACGATGAATTTTCTGCTTTCATTTTACCCTTCTTTGTTACCGATGCTTTGGGAGTAGAAGTAGCAGATCTTTTGGGAGCCATTTTGGGTTTAGAGAGATTTGAAATAGAGAGAAGAAGAGTTTGAGAAACTGAAGAGTTGTAAGTGAGAGAGAGAGAAAAGAAAAGTGAATATATAAAAAAAAAGATGCTGCTGAAAATTACCTATTTAATTAGATAATCTTCAGGGCCTGATCCAAAGCCCATTAAAAAAAATGTTTCAAGACCTTTACACGGTTTTCAAAGCCTTGAAAAACATTTTTAAGACCTTGACAAAACACACATATAAAACACATAAAAAGAAACATACCTTAAGCTCCCCCCTAAATTTATGCCTCCAAATTCAACATGCCTAACTCATGTTTAATGAAGTTAAATCGCTCTTCAGATAAAGGTTTTGTGAAAATATCAGCCAATTGTGATTCGGTTGGGATAAATGAAATTGTCACATCTCCCTTCTCCACATGATCTCGTATGAAATGATGTCTTACATCAATATGCTTGGTTCTTAAATGCTGCACTAGATTTTTAGTTATAGAAATAGCACTAGTATTATCACATTTAATAGGAATACCTTTATAATCTAAGCCAGGATCTCATAGTTGTTGGGCTATCCATAAAAGTTGTGAGCAACATGCACCAGCAACAATGTACTCAACTTCAGTAGTGGATAAAGCTATAGAATTTTTCTTTTTCGAATGCCAACATATCAAGGATGATCCCAAAAATTGACAACATCCTGATGTGCTTTTTCTATCAACTTTATATCCTGCAAAATCTGCATCTGAATAACCTACAAGCTTGAAATCATTAGTACATGGATACCAAAAACCAAAGTCTGTAGTACCATTAAGGTATCTAAAAATCCGTTTAACAGCACTTAAGTGTGATTCCTTTGGATTAGCTTAAAACCGTGCACATAAACAAACACCAAACATTATATCAGGTCGACTGGCAGTAAGGCATGGGAGTGAGCCAATCATACCTCTATATTCTTTCTGATCAACTGACTTACCATTAAGATCTTGATCTAATGACAGTGAAGAACTCACTGGAGTTTTAGCCACTTTGAAATTTTCCATATTGAATTTCTTCAATAACTCCCTTGTATACTTTCCTTGATTAGGAAAAATACCATTCTTCTCTTGCTTTATTTAGAGTCCAAGGAAAAAATTGAGTTCTCCCATTAAGCTCATTTCGAATTCCATGCTCATAAAGTCAGAGAATTCCTTACACAAAGACTCATTAGTAGATCCAAATAGTATATCATCAACATAGACTTGAATAATCAAAATATCAGAATCCTTATAGCGCACAAAAAGAGTTTTATCAATAGATCCTCTAACAAAACCTGTTTCAAGAAGATATTTTGAAAGTCTATCATACCAAGCCCTAGGTACTTGTTTTAAACCATATAAAGTCTTGTCTAATTTGCAAACATGGTCAGGAAATTTTTCATTTTCAAAACCAGGAGGTTGAGCCACATAAACTTCTTCTTGTAAAAAACCATTTAAAAACGCACACTTCGCATCCATCTGAAATAATTTGATATTCATAAAGGCAGCAAAAGCAGGCAATATATGAATTGATTCTAATCTAGCAACAGGAGCAAAAGTCTCCTCATAATCTATACCTTCTTCTTGATTATAGCCTTGTGCTACTAACCTTTCTTTGTTCCGGATAATCTTACCATTCTCATCAAGTTTATTGTGAAAAATCCATTTGGTACCGATGATTGAGTGATTTGTAGGTCTAGGCATGAGTTTCCACACTTTGTTTCTTTTAAATTCATTAAGCTCACTTTGCATAGCCAAGATCCAATCAGGTTCTTGCATAGCTTCAATATAATTCTTCGATTCTACAAAAGAAACAAAAGCGTAAAAGGAACATAAATTTTTAAGATGTGATCGAGTAGTGATACCGGTTTTTGGACTATTAAGAATATTTTCCACAGGATGAGAAGAGGCATGCTTGAACTTTCTTTTTGGCTTAGGTTGTGCATTCTGAGATTCTTCAAGACCTTGAGATAATGAAGCAGTTTCGTTTTCTGCTTTCAGAGGTTCTGATTCAAGACCTTGAGATGGTTCATTCTGTTCATCTTGAGGACTAGGTTCAAGGCCTTGTGATTCTTCATTTCTTTTTCTGGTTGCACTATTTTCGCTAAGGTCAAGACATTGAAACATCTTCTCAAGATCCTGAAGTATAGGTTCAAGCCCTTGAGCTGTTTTGTCTACAGCTTGAAAAATTCCTTGCATATTTTTTGTTCGGGTGCATTGTTATTCATCAGATGAATATTCTTCCTCATGATTATTCAAATTAAGATCTGTAAAACTTTCACTCAACAAACCATTATTACTTTCATCAAATATTACATGGATATTTTCCTCAACACACTTGGTACGCTTATTGAATATACGATATGCTTTACTAGATAAAGAATAACCAAGAAAAATACCTTCATCGCTTCAGGCATCAAACTTACCAAGGTTATCCTTACCATTATTGTGAACAAAGCATTTGCATCCAAAGGGTTTGAAGTATGAAATTTTTGGCTTTCTACCTTTGAATAGCTTGTATGGTGTTTTCTTCAAGATAGGACGAATTAAGCATCGATTCCAAATATAATTTGTGGTGTTGACTGCTTCTGCTCAAAGATTCTTAGGCAAGCCATTTTCCAAAAGCATTGTTCTTGACATATCTTCCAAAGTACGATTTTTGCGTTCTACCACACCAGTTTGTTGTGGTGTTCGGGGAGCTGAAAAATTATAAGAAATACCATATTTTGCATAAAACAAATCAAATTTAAGATTATCAAACTCCCTTCCATGATCGCTTCGAATTACCGTAATTGGAAGATTTTTCTCGGTTTGAAGTTCTTTACAAAGCTTAGAGAATTCCTATAGAGCTTCTAATTTTTCACGCAAGAAAATCACCCAAGTAAATCTTGAAAAATCATCAACAATAACCAGAATATATTGTTTACCTTTTGGAGATTTTACATGCATGGGTCCACATAAATCCATATGTAAAAGTTCTATAGGACGAATGGTACTTACAACCGTTTTCGGCTTGAATGAGGTTCGGCTTTGTTTACCCCTTACACATGCATGGCCAAGATTAGTTTGATCCTTGAAATTAATCTTAGGAAATCCCCTTACCAGTTCCTTTGAAGATAGCTTGTGTAGGATATGCATATTAATGTGACCAAGTCTTCTATGCCAATGCCTTGAGTCATCTGCCAAGGCCTTGAAACAGCTCAGATTCTTCTATGCAATATTGTTAGTAGAAAACTCATGAACATTATTAGAACGAGGAGCAGTAAGAAGGATATTACCAGTTTTGATGTTCTGTACTTCACACTTTTCCTTGTCAAAAGTAACTTTATTACCTTTGTCGCATAATTGTGAAATACTAAGCAAGTTGTACCTTAGTCCTTCAACCAAATACACATCATTAATTCCGTTAGTAGAGTTATTTCCAACTTTACCAATACCTATGATGTTGCATTTGCCCTTGTCTCCGAGGGTTATGGTTCCTGAGGTTTGCTTTTTCAACTTAGCAAAAAGTGATGACTTTCCTGTCATATGTCGAGAACATCCACTGTCCAAGATCCATTTCTGCTCTTTTTCATTCTACAAAACATAAAAACATTAACCTTTTCGAGACCAAACATTAAATTTTGATTTATATTCAGGATATATCATGTTTGGTGATCTGGTTCCCTTGACTACCCAGATTTGTTTTGCTTGTTATCTCAGTCTTACCAGAAAGGTATTTCGTATGGTTTGGGGATCATTCCTTCTATATGGACATGTCAATTTTGTATGACCCTTTTTGCAACAATAAAAACAAGTGGGCTGACCTCGGTTTCCCTTTGGTTTGATAAAGATGGTTTCACTCTTTCTAGGGAAGTTATTTTGGTAACCTAACCCGGTTTTGTGCAAAGATAATTTTTAACTACCAAGCAACATATTGAGATTAAGTTCAGATCCTGTAAATTTAATAAGTGAATCATGCTGTTCATTGCATTTCTCATTCAGTAGCTTGATCTCATTTTCCAAATCTTGAATACTATTTTCATCTGAAACAATCTTCTGTTTCAATACCTTGGATTCAGAGATCAAGGCCTTGACATCGCTGTCAAGGTCTTTTTGAGTTGCCTTGAGACAATCTGATTCTTTTATTAAATTTTTCATTGATACTTACCTATTCATCCAATTATTTTCTAAGAGAGTTGGCTTCTTGAATGAGACATTCTTCATTTATGATCATATTCCTAATGAATTCAACAAGAACATGTGATGGACTAAATAAAAGATTTTTTACCATACTCTCCAAGTGTTCTTCTTTAGAGTTCTCATGATTAGCCATTAGGCATAGGTTTGCTTGTTCTTCCTCGAAATCACTGGAGTTAGAATCACTCCAAGCTACTATCATTGCCTTTTTCTGGTTCTTTTTGTTGTATTTGTTCCTTTTTCTTTGTGGACAATCCTTCACAAAGTGATCCTGTCTCCCACACTCAAAACATGTTAGAGTATTAACTTTATTCAAGGGTTTTGAAGTGTTACCTTTATAACATGGTGACTTGGGATATTCTCTCTTATATTTCTTGAATTGCTTCTTCATCTTCATAATTCGAGCAAGCCCTTTTGCTAACATTGCGAACGGATCATCCTCATTATCATCATTGTCATCTTCTTCATTTGAGGTTTCTTCCTTTTGAGATTTTAGTGCCAAATTCTTAAAGGTGGAAGGAACATTTTCTTCTTCTTCATTCAGCTCCATTTCATGAGTAATGATCTTTCCAAGAAGATCATCAATAGGTAAAGTTCTAAGGTCTTGAGCTTCCACGATGGCAGTGACTTTCGGTCTCCACTTTTCTTTTGGAAGACATCGCAGAATCTTTCTTACTTTTTCTTCGTTTGAGAAGGTTTTTCTAAGGGAGTCAAGATTGTTTACTATCTTTGTAAATCTAGTAAACATCTCTTTAACAGATTCTTCTGAGTTCATCTTGAAGAGCTCGTATTGCCTTGTGAAGAGACTGATTTTTTATTCTTTCACTTGACTTGTTCCTTCGTACGTAACTACGAGTTTGTCCCAAATTTCTTTGGCACTTCTGCAAGAGGAAATATGATTAAATTCATCAGCATCTAAAGAGCAATATAAAAGATTTATAGCTCGATAATTTTTAGACACAGATTCTAAATCAGTTTTAGTGAAATCCTTTTCTTCTTTGAGAATAATTGCTCCATCTTCATATGTAGTCTTTGGGATTTTTTGTCCATTCTTGATGATATCCCAAAGCTCCATATCTTGATAAATAATAAACATCTGCATAAGAGATTCGCTAGTGGGCAAAGTTATTTCCACAGAATAGAGGTGGACGGTTTGTAGAGCGTCCTTGAGCGAATCCTCCATTTCCTACAGAATCTATTCTTTTCTACAAAAACTCAACAGATTGTTAGATTAATAAACGTGAGTCTAGCTTTGATGCCAAATGAAAGTAGAAAAGTGGAAGTAGAAATACTCAAGAGGGGGGGTGAATATAGTATTTGAGATTTTCACTTTTGACAGAGAAACAGATTGCGGAATGTGATATGAGCTGTGAATATCAAGGCCTTGGGATTAACAGTCAAGGTATTGAATCAAATTGTCAAGGCCTTGAAATAAAAACAGTAAGCAAATGAATATAAATGCGTAAAGTAAATTGCACAAGTATTTTTACGGAGTTCGGTTAAAATGGCAACCTACTCTCCGACCCAGGGTCCTATAAACCCTTAGGATTTCAAGGTGCTATTTTATTAATATCTTGAGTCCTAGAACAACCTAGAAGATGTAATCCCTTTCTTCTAATCCGTAGCTAAACCCCGCTACAATTCTAGTTC
>CATIWQ010428473.1:0-50806 GCA_949673415.1 Euphorbia schlechtendalii
GGAAAATAGAGTAAATAAAATAAAAATAGATTGGAGGTTTTGGATAGGAAGATTAGAATGAAAAATGAGTAAATATAGATGTGGAAGACTAGAGAATATAAATATAGAGATTTTCCCTACGAACAAGTATAGCAGAGAAAACATGCAAGTTCAACATAGATGTTACGATTCACTAAACTAATCTAACAAACTCGGTTCAAAACACTTAGATGTTCAATGATTCGCCGCACAGCAACACATGAAATAACTTTTCAAAACGTAGTGCAAACGAATTAAGACAATTATATAAACCTGGACAACGTCAATACTATGCTTAGTACTGGTCGCTCTCACATAGCCACATTTAGCAACTTACCATTCCAAAAATGTTGGCTCACTAAAAAGCTTTATATCACAGATCCAGTGACTATACACGATATTGTTAACCTCGAAACTACTCTTAAAATTAACTCCAACGTATATAACTTGATTAATATAAAAGACATAGCACGAAATACGCATTATGACACATAGACATATCATAAACTTCGAAATAGAAAGTATAAGTCGAAAACAAAGCAAAGTTGTAAGGTATGCAAGTGAAAGCTAAAGTTGATAAAACCGTATCCACTCTTTAATGGGAGTCGTCAATTCCTGCAATTCCTGTGTCTACTTTGAATTCGGTCTTGGCTCATACAGAACCTACACTAGGATGCTCTTCTTTGTGAATATCGAATAAAAGAATATTGAAGAACGAAAACTTTTATTGATAAATGATTTGCAAGTACAATTATACATCAATCGCTAGAGAATATAGAGAAATCTAGTGATCGAAACAAGGATTTGAATCACTTAAACATTTTCTCACTAACACTTATAAACGTAGCGAAACTAGAAATTTATTCTCTATCTATACACTATGCACTATCTTTCACCCCTTTCTTCTGCACGAAATTAGTGAGGTTTGGAGCCCTATTTATAGAGTTTAAAGGTTTACATCTATCCAAACGAAGAGTCATGTCCATTGATGAATGATTGCATCTCTTCATTGTGATTGGTTGAGAAGCTTTGATATAATCCACAATGGATAAGCACCTTTTCATGATTGGTTGACTTCTGATAGGTGTCTTATCGTTGGTAGTTGATGGCGGTTGATCATGCTTATCTGAAGGTTGGTAGTTAAGAAGATAAAACCAGAAAACCATCCAAGTCGCGACCGCGATATATAAGTTACGACCGTGAATCTTTGATTGGCAGACTTCTGTTTCTGAAGTATACAAGTCACGACCGCGAATGATTGTCACGACCATCAATTGAGTTTTTTCTTCAGAATTCTCCTTGTAACTTTGCTGATCTTTGACAGCTTCGATCCTAAGCTAAATCTTTAAGTTCCACGCATCTTTTTACACCTTTTTCAAACTTATTACATAGAATTCCACTTTAGATCATTTTACTCCCAAGATTTACCTAGTATCTGCATTTGCATCATAAGCAACTACATACCACGTGAAATCTTTTATATGAAGTAAAAAAATGACTTAAAATATAGTGTTTAGTGTATAAAATTAATATGATAATAAGTGTAACTATACACTTATCACTTAGGTACTAGTTGGATGGTATTCCTATTATTGCTATTCGCTCAGAGTTTAGATTCAATCGAAGGGTACTTTTGAATTGCTAAAGCTCAAAAGCTGTAGATTGTTAGACGGTACTTCAATCACTCAATTAGCATTGTAGCGGTTTGTTCTCCACCCAAAGGAGAATCTACAATGGATTAAATCTTGGATAATAGTTTCAAGGACTAGATTAGGTAGATGATGAACTTGTACATAAATATAGTGTTTGCAATTTCTTTACTCTAATTTTTATTTGATGATATCACATGTATAAACTACAAGTCAAGTGAAATTTAAAAAGACTGCTCCAAAGGATTCTTTCTGAAGAAAATTCTGCAACAGCCTCCGAGGATTGTGAGTAACTCAAAAAAGAGTCATTCAAGTAACTCAAAAAAGAGTCATTCACCCCCCTCTAGCTTGTTTACTCACCCTACTGGGTCTAACAAGTGGTATTAGAGCAGTACTCACTAAAGGATTTAACTAATCTAGAGTTGAGATCACTTTATGGTGGATGAAAATTGCATGAAACATCTTCCTGGTTATTAGACCATACAAATTCTCCTTAAGGGATTATCTATTTCTAGACCTCCCATATTTTTTGAATAAAATTATACATTCTGGAAAAATAGGATGAAGAATTTCATCTAATCTCAATACATGTATGCCTAGCTTGCAATTGCCAATGGACCATACATACCTACGATAATAGTGGATGGAGTTACTACCCCTAAACTTGAAAGTTCATACAATGATTTTGGAATGAAGAAATTACAAACTAATGCAACTACTATTAACTTTCTTCATTGTCCTGTAGATGCTGCAGAATACAATAAAATTTCAAGTTGCGAAAGCGCAAAGGAAATTTTTGAAAAAAAACTGAAGGCAAGAAGGCCATCATCCTGAAAGTTGAATCTGGAGAGGAAGGAATGTGTTATGATTATGAGGAGATGGATATGTTCAAGGAAAATTAAAAAGATCATGAGGAGAAGCAAAAAATTTCCTCAAAAATCCCATAAGAAAGGAAGTTTTCTACAGAAGTAGAATTTCCAGAGAAAAGACTTTTCAAAAGGAAAGTTTAAATCCTTAAAAGATAGACCAAATAATGACCAATCAAACTACTTCGAATGTCATCAAATCAAATAATTCCAATCTAAGAAAGGAAAGGGGAAATAATGCTATGGTCGTAACATGGAGCGACAACGAAGAAGAATCATCCTCGGATTCATCCACTAGCAGTGAATAAACTAAACATATATGCTTTATGGCCATAGATGGAATGACTCCCATTATTGAATCAAATGTGTTGAACGCAAGTTAATAGTATTTCACAATACTTAAAACGTTTTGGAAATAATAAACTTTCTAGGATAGTGAAATTAATTGAGTACTAAGTAGACTATTAATTAGACAAGTTTACTTGAGTTTGTTTAAGGGAAAACAACTCAGTTTACTTAGTTTAAATTAAGTTATCACTTAGAGTAAGAAAAGTTGTGCAAAGCTAAGTATTACATAGTTTGTAAGATATGGACTCAGCTAAGCTGAGTATCTTTTATTTATTAAAAGATGAGTTCTTTTGACACTTAGAGAATTAAATGACACATATACTTTTAACATTGTCTCTGAGAGACTAAATATGCCTTTGATGCTTTTTAGGAGAAAATGCTTTGAAATTAAAAAAAAATATTCAAGTGGCACTCACAACGCAAAGGTGTCAATATGGAATGTTAGAGATTCCTCGTTAAAGTCCAAGGCAAACGACATCTTTTAACATTTGTCATTTCTCAGTGTTTCCGCGCAACTCTACAATGTCAATAATTAGACAAATCACAAGATTCCATGTTGCATCTCGCACGCCTCTCTATCATAACGGAATTTCTTGAATAATTGAGTTTTTGACTCATCAAGATTAACGGATTAATCTCATACTTCAATGTTTAAAATCTCTGTCTCTAAACGTTCTGGAATTTGTTTCAAACGGACAAATTCGAAAGCTGTGAAGAGAAGAGAAATTGAAGATAAAGTTAGGATGAAAAGTTTATAACGACTACTTCTAAGACCTTCAAGTATAAATAGAAGATTAAAGCAGATTTTCAACTTTGGTGAATCACCTCGAATTTCTTAAGAGCTGAAATACTGTCAAATTATTCCCAACATTCAGAAATTCCAACTCAAGCATTCTAAGCAAACACAAATCAATCAATCAATTTGTAATAGAGATAATCATCTTTGATTTAACCTTGTAAAAGGATTTAACGAGTTTGATAAGTTGAAATCTTTAGTTCGCATTTCTTATTCAAAATTGAGTGACAGTTTAGGAAGGGTACCTAAATTGTGGATTGAGAGGTAATTAGAAAGGAAGGTACTTTCTATAATCGCTTCTACCCACTGTAAAGGCTTATCCGCCTAAGGAATAAAAGAAACACTAGTGGATTAAAGCTCAGAAAGGAATCCGGGGGCCAGAGGTAGGCTCAGGGTTGAACTAGGATAAAATCTCAGGTGTTAAGTTTCTAACCTTTATCGTCTGTCTCTATAGCATTTTTCTCATTCATCATTCTCTCTATTTTGTAAGTTATGCTTGAAAAACCAATCCAAGCTTATTAAAGTACTCAGCATAAATTGAAGATATACTAATTCAGCTAAGCTAAGTATTTTACATTTTTTAGACCTACACTTAGCATGCATCTAAATAATAAACTTGGAAAAGATTTTTATAAACACTAAAAAGAACCAAGTAACTGCATTCACCTTCTCTCTGTTGTGTTATTTAAGCTATTTTGGACCAACAAAATGTTATCACATAAAGGATGCCATCTTTAAAGAAACCTTCAAGAAGCAACATTCTAACTTCAAAATACATAATGAAGTTATGAAAATACAGATGGATATCTACAAGATGTTTAAGAAAAATCAGAAGTACATGAAGGTTTTTGAAGATCTTGAAGAATTTTCCATACGAGATTGTGCAATGAGCAACACGGTGAATGTGTTGCATAAAAAGAATATAAAGCTTGAAATCAACATAGAAAAACACAAGACAGAGTAAATGCAGTAGAACTCAACAAGAGAGTGATGTTAATTGAAGGAAATTTATTTGGTAAAATAACTCTACCAGATACCAGTAAGCGTTAGAAGCAAGTCTAAGCTCCAAGGACATATCATCCTTAGAAGAAAATCCATAGTAAACCTCAAACTTAGAGATAAGTTGCAAGACCAAGTCACAAATCTACTCAAAGATATAACTACTCAAATGAGTCTAGCACATCTAAGAGGAGAGACAATCCTTAGAAGTATCTTCATTATCAAAGATAAACTTTAAATGTTTTAAGAAGGAGGCAAGTTCCTTAGAAGGAAAGACCTCAAGAGCTCTTCGACTTATGTCATCCTCCACAAAAACAAAGATAACAAAATTTCAACATTCATTGCAACTTTTGTAGAAAGAAAAATCATACAATAGCATTTTGCAAGCACAAAAATGGATATTATGATGAATATACATGGACTTATCTAGTTTTTTATGCACCCAAACCCAAGGGAAACTAGGTTTGAAGGTTTTAACATTTTCCTTTTGTAGGTAAACCTTAGGTCCACCAAAGGTCAAACATTATGGTACATTAATAGTGGATTCTCAAGGCATATGATAGAAAATGAAGACTCATTCATTTCCCTAGAACACAAAATATGTGGGAGTGTGAGTGTTAGAGACTATAAGAAGGGATAAATCACAGGAAAAGGGGACATTGGAGGTGAAATCAAAATTGAGAAGTCTCTCTGGTTGATGGATTTAAATTCAACATTCTGAGTGTAGCTCAACTCTGTGATCAAGGAAGAAAGGTCATCTTTGATTCAAATGGATGCTCAGTCGTAGACTGTAAGATAAATTAAATTCTTCTTTATGCACCTAGAATTAATAATGTCTATACGATAAATATAAATGACAAAACTAAAAGGGATATCTGCCTAATGTCTAAACAAGAAGAGTCATGACTATGACATAAAATATTGGGACATGCTAACATGAATCTTCTATCTAAATTAAACAAACAAAAACTTGTTGAGTTTTTTTCATCTTGAACTTTGAAAAGGATCATTTAAGTAATGCATGTCAATATGGAAAACATTTTAAAAGAGCTTTAAATCAAAATCTGATTTATCATCTAAAAGAGTCCTTGAACTTGTACATGTAGATCTATTTGGCCCTGTCCAATCTATGAGCATGGGTGGACACAGATATACTATGGTAATAGTATATGACTATTTCATGTATACATGGGTTGTCTTGCTCAGTAGTAAGGATGATGCCTATGAATGATTCTTGAAATTGTGTAATAGAATTGAAGTTAAACAAAATGTTCTTTTTATCAAGAATAAGAAGTGATCATGGTAGACAATTAAAAACAAGCATTTTGCTAGATTTTGGGTCCTCTTTAGTTCAAATGAATTTCTGAGTTACAAAACTTATGGTTGTAGAATATTATTGAGATTTGAGTATGGTAGATCTGCCCTTGATGGCACACTCGATCGTCTATGTAGACAGTATAACATGCGTCAATAATTCTCGTATTTAGTGTAGCTACATGCGTTGAATTGATAGAACATGACTTCTTATCATTCGAATGTGATGTTTATACACTATTGTCGATGAATTAGATTGTTCCTTTGTGAGAGCTTTGAATGATTTTTTTATGAGTTGCTTCTCGTCGGTATTAACTTGAGCTGGAAGATTTTTGAAAGGATTGCTTGTCATTGTCATCTAGCTAGTCATTTTGATAAGTGGACCCATGAATGTAAAGGTTACGCCCTAATTTTTGCTTAAACCTAAGCACAAAGGGCTATATTTTTTGTTGTTTTTCTTTTCTTCTTTTTTCTGCATGAACTATCATGAATAAAAATGCTTAGATGAAACTTTCTTATAACATTTACATGCATTCATTAAGCGTGCGCATTTAACATTTCAGAAAAATGACATGTCAGACAATTGATAAATTTTTTTTTTTGCAAAAAATGTTCGGTATTTATTTCCAAGAACTTTCTCTTGCCATCAATGGTCCTTTTCAAGTTATACTAGTTGACGGTTTTCTTTCTTTCTGTCTTTTTTTCCTAAAAGCCCTCACTAGCTTTTAGTAGACATATTCTTTGTGTTCTCTTTCTTTTTTCTTCTTTCATGTGGTATTGTCTAACCCTAATCTAGGTTGAATAACTCCTTTACTAAGAATTAGGTTTTCCATGTAAGGTCATTCCCGATTTGGATGAAATTTTCCCTTAGTATCATTGTTCATTGCTTTCCTGCTTTTGACTATGTCGTTCAACATTTTAGTTGTATGCTTAGGTTATTCTTGTTGCATCTACAAATAGCTGAGGATGTTCTTTGTATTTGGCTATGATCTACCCATCATTTGGTAGCTTGGATTATATTGTTATTCTTGACGATTTGGCTTTGACCTTTGCTAGTAAGATGGTTTTTATTCCGTAAACAAGTGAGAATGGTGTTTGTCTTGTTGGAGTTCTTGATTTTGACTTCATAATCTTATAAAGCATGAGGTAAATGATATACCCCATCTCTATATGTGATTACCATATTGGATAGATATTCTTTAACATTTCCAATATCCCATTTGATGATGGTTTGGAAGGAATAGATAAATGGTGCACCTTGTTGTACACTGCATTGCTTTCCTTATCGAAGTGACATTCGCTTTTGTTGTGGAACTAAAATTAGAAATTTATAATGTGGAGGTGGCGGAGGGAAGGAACAATCTTTGGTTGGAGAGTGACTCAGTGTTCGCGGTTAGGCTTTTCCAATCATGTTCCCTGCATGTTCCATGGACCCTTTGGCCTGCCTGGATTGCTTGCATTAATTCTCTCAAATCTTTGCACTTTACCATATCTCATGTCTTCAGAGAAGGAACACATGAGACATTGTAAAGTGCAAGGCCTTGTTGGGATAGTGTGCCAAATTTTTTTCCTTGGAAGCTTATGGTCGCCTTTCGGAAGCAACATCATGTTGGGATAGTGTGCCATATTATATTTTTTGTGCATGGCTTATGGGGCCATGATAATTATCGGTTTAATTAGCTTTTATTGTTTCGACAAAAGCTTGTTTTGGCTTGTTTGTTTTGTTTAGCCTTTCTTGTAAGAAATTTTCATTTAAAAAAATTTTTTTTTGGGGGGAGGGGATTGGCTTAGTGGCTTCGTGTGCCAACCTAGTTGAGATGTAAAGTGCTATGCAACCTTCAATCTCAATTTCATTAAAAAAAAAAGAGTTTTTTTGTTAGAGAAAGAGGTGGCTAGGGTTTTGCTCTCCATGCATGATTTGGAAAATTTATTAAAGTTGTTTTCCACCGTTAGAGCATCTCCAATAACTTGTCTATTTTATTTCTTTTCTTGGCACATAAACATAAATAAACATTATATAAAAAATTAACACTCTAATAGGTTGTCTACTCACCATTATCTATATAATGTGTCATCATTAATTGTCAACATTGTCTATTTAATTGTCCACCAATAGACAATGTTGACAATTAATTTAATATTATTTTAATGATAAAAGATATTGTATAATTAATTGTTTAATCTCTTTGTCATTAATTTATATTGAAAATAGTACATTTCAAATTTAAATAGACAACAATCCATTGTGGTTACTTTTTAAAATACGTTATCTATCATACCACATCATTAACATGGTAGTCCATTTTACATGTCACTTAATCATAGAATGCACAAACTATTGGAGATGCTCTTATGATGTGTATTTTGGAAAACTGTATTCTGATAATTATTTTAGAAAATTTATACAACCAAACACTAAACTCTGTTTTTCATATTTTTCAAGGAATATTTTTCGAAAAACTATTATATTTTTCTACAACTAATCATGGTCATAGATATTAAAATTCTGAGATGTGAACATGGAAATGTTAGAAGTAGTTACGTTTTTGGTGAACCCACTCATATGGTAAACTTAGAATTGTTATCGTAATATTGCTTAACATTAATCTATTGGATATCGGAAAATCCAATATTGATTTTAACTTTATATATGTCATTAAAGAAATATCTGGACACCCGGTTTATATTTGTAGTTGACATATTACCATTCATAGTTTATTATTTACGTTTCTCGGCCACTAAAAACATGACAAATGGCGAGTAAGTAGTGGTTTTGTATACGTGTATTGACCAATAAAAATTTGCTAGTTAAGATGAATTTCATGAATTTTCCGATAAATATGAAGTCATATTCGGTCATCAAGCATAGCCTCACCATCTTAATAATTATACCTTCTCCTTTATAATCGAACTATCATGAGTTGAGATGTGTTTCTTGTAAAATTTTAAAATTTTAAGAGTAAAATTAACCAGATGAACGATTTACCAGACATAAATTTCACATGTTTTTGAGAGATGGATGTCCTTGGTCGTAAACTCCACCCAGAGATAGTCTAAGGTTCACATTGGAACTAATACATACTAGATGTTCTTCATTCTGCAAGGTTCTCAGTTGCTACTTGCATTACTATTTTCATTCTGACTTCTCTTCCAAGAAAAAGCATAGATCTAGAAGATGATGATGACATTGTTCTCATCAATCGAAAGGATGATTGTATTTGGTGGTGTGTGTGGTCATTGATTATGAAATTGTAGTTGAATTTGATGGAGATTAATGGCGATTGGTTGGTTTTGAAATAGTTGGGCTGTGATAAGCCACAAATTGCTCCAATATCAGAAATGAAAGACTAAACACGAGTATATATATGTGTATGTGTGTCTGTGTGTGTAGAGGTTTTACAAATTTAACTTTCTCGTTCTTTATTTCTTTTTACATTTATATTCTTATTTTAATAATTTTCAATACATTATAAAATAGTTAAAATTAATAATTAAATTACATTACGAAAATTATATTCTTAAATATATTTCTTATTTCACATGAATTAAACATCAATAGATAAATTTTTGTAAAAACATATTCAACTAAATCTAAATACAATAGAATGAACAATGCTTTCAATGTAAATTACTTATGGAACAAATAATACAAATCAAAACTTAAATTGGATCGGATCTTCTCACAATATTATGTTTAAAGTAGTAGCGACTAAAGCCCAGTTTACAGCATTCAAAACATACAAGAAAACAGTATTATATACTTTGCATAATATGTAAAGAACACAAGAGATTTATAGTGGTATCCTGGGAGGTTTAATTCTCGGACTAATCCACTTTTGGGAGTGAGCAATTTTATTAAGCAAAGGGTACTGAAGACCATGACAAAAAAGTACACATACAATCCACTGGAGAAACTTAACAAGGTTCTCACAAAATTACAAATCAATAGCAAGATTGCACAAAAAACCGCAAGATTATAGTAGCAGACTTAAAAAGTATAAAACAAAACGAAAACACCTTTAATGTTAAGCCCTGATAAAAGCCGATGCTTCTTCTTCACAGGAAACACCAAAGACTTAAGCCACAAACCAAAAGAGAGGAAAAACTTCTAGGGTTTCTTTTGAATGGCAGAAAGAAAAGAAAATGAAAAGGCATACAGAAGAGAGAGAAGGAAAAAGATTATATACATGCCCTAAAAGCGAAACACTATGTTTTGGCAAACTAATCAAAGAGCTAATTTTGGATTCGATTCCTTGAGGGCTTCTTTGTGGGCTTAGGCTATGTACAAGGGACATTTATCCATATAAATCTCCACCTATGGCCCTTGGTACCACTCAGATCAAATTGCAAGGAATCACTTCAAGTGAAGGGTATTGTTTGACTTATTGTCAAACTGCACCTATCCCAATTTTTTGAGTGCCACCTGAAATTTGTCAACAGGAATCACTTTAGTCAAAAGATCAGCAGGATTCACACTTGTATGAATTTTAGTTACAGGAATATCACCAGATGCGATAATGTCTCTTATGAATGAAGTTTCACATCTATATGCATAGTTCTTCATGATAGATAACATTTTTGCACAAGTGAATAGCAAATTGTGAATCACAGTGAATATTAACAGTATCATGTTTAATGCCAAGTTCAGATAAGGTTCCTTTTAACCATATGCTTCCTTAACAGGTTCTGTTAAGGATATATATTCTGCCTCAGTAGTAGAAAAAGCTACTACATGTTGCAAGCAAGACTTCCAACTTATCAAGTTATTTTCAATAGTAAAACAAAAACCTGTAATAGACCTTATTTTATTTAGGTTAGCAGCATAATCAGAGTTATAGTATCCTTCTATATTAATGTTATTACTATCAGAACTTTGATATAGTAAACTTAAACTAGAATTTCAATGTAAATATCTGCTTAACCACTTTACAGCATTCTAATGAGATTTATTTAGATTAGCCATATATCTACATATCAAACGTACACCATAGGCTATGTTAGGCCTGGTAAACACCATGGTATACATGAAGGACCCTACTACATTTTGGTATGTTCCATAAATTGAATTGGGTTCCAATTGGTGTGTTAACAAGCCTAGCACAGTTCAAATTAAAGTTATTTAAAACTTTCTCAATGTAGTCTTTCTGAGATAAAACCAAATAACCTTTAGTTCTATTTCTAAATATATCAATCCTTAGTATTCTTCTAGCAGGTCCCAAATCCTTCATTTCAAAGACAGAGTTAAGTTTTTGTTTAAGTTTATCAATTTCATCTTTACTTTTACAAGCAATTAAGATATCATCCACATATGGCAAAAGATATATGTATTGATTGTTTACTAACTTGTTAAAATATATATAGAAATCAAATTTTCTTCTAGTAAAGTTAAACTTAAGCATGAACTCATCAAATTTCATTATCTAGGGGATTGCTTTAGACCATATAGGGATTTCTTAAGAAGACAGACATAATTTTCATGGTCTTTTGTTATGGTTCCTTCAAGTTGAGACATATAAAGCTCATCCTGAAGTTCACCATGAAGGAAAGTGGTTTTGACATCCATTTGTTCCAATTCAAGATTAAAAGAAGCAAGATAGAATTAATCTTACGGATACATGTTATATAACAGGTGAAAATATATCTTGATAATAAACCCCTTCAATTTGGGAAAAGCCTTTGGCTACAAGCCTGGCTTTGAATCTTCCAAGTTCAACTCCTGTAATTGGGGGTTTTCTTCTAAAAATCCATTTGTTTCTTATAATTCTTTTGCCTTCTGATTTGTGCACAAGAATCCAATTTATTAAGTGATTCTAGCTCTTCTTTAGGGACCACTTATCCTAGTCCTTACTTGATTTTGCTTCAAAGTATGACTTAAAATCATATTGATCAAGGCATTCGGTAGTTAAAAGAGAAAATTCAACCAAATTAGAGTAATTGTAGTCATAAATCACATAGTCTTTAAACTTAAAAGGAAATTTAGTTTCTCTTCTAGGTCTCTAGTTTGGATTATGATAATGGTTAAAATCTAAATCTTGGTTAGTTTCATTATCAAGTTCATGAACCAGGTTATTATCATTCTGATCTAAATTCATTTCATTTATGTCCTGATCATACTCATTTTATTGAGTGTTGGGATTAGGAGTTCCATCATCCTTACTAGGATCTAGGAACGCCACCTCAAAAGGGGAATTATCATGCTGAATTAGATCTTGAACTTTTAGAGTTTGAGGAAACAGGCTTTCATTGAAAAAGACATCTCTACTAATAATTACCTTATTTTCATTTAAGGAACATAGCCTGTATCCTTTAACTCTAGTAGGATAGCCAAGAAATATGCACTTATAGGCTATAGGGTCTAATTTAGACTCATTACTGTGGACATAAGCTAGACAACCAAAGGTTCTAAGATTACTCTAATTTATAGGTCTGTTATACCAAAGTTGATTAGGGCATTTAGAACCTGAAGCTGAGCTAGGAGATCTATTTATAATATATCAAGCAATGGCTGTAGCTTCGGCCCAAAATTTATGTGCAAGACCTGATTCTATAAAAAGACACCTAACTTTATTTAAAATAGTCATGTTATGCCTTTCTACTACTCCATTTTGTTGTGGAGTATAGATGAAAGTTCTATGCCTTATAATGCCATTTTATTATAGTAATCATTAAACTGAGTATTTACAAATTCAAGACCATTGTCAGTTCTGCAAACCTTTAATTTTTAACTGGTTTGGTTTTTAACCATGGTTTTCCAGTTTACAAAATTTTCAAACACATCATTTTTATATCTCAAGAAATAACTCCATATTTTCCTTGAGAAATTATCAATAAAGATAACAAAGTATTGACAATGGGAAAGAGAAAGAGGTACATAAGAAGATCCCCATAGATCATTGTGCACATAGTTATGAGGTTTATTAGACATGTTATTTGCAGTCTTGAAGCTCAGTTTATGAGCTTTGCCAAGGATGCAGGTTTCACAGTTTTTAGACTTAATTCCTTTGGGAATATTCAAGTTTGCATTTATAGTCAAGGAATTTAAACCTTTATCTCCTATGTGACCTAGTCTTTTAAGCCAAATTTCAAAGTTATCAATTTTAACTACATTGTCACATGAACCAGCAATAACAGTGCCTATTAAGTGATATAGACCACCTCTGGGTTCACCCTTTATTAAAGTTTAATTACTTTTACATACTGCAAGAGCTCCACCTTGAGCCTTGTAGTGAAAACCCTTTTTATCAAGGTAACTTAGAGAAATAAGGTTTCTGTTAATATTAGGAACATATTTGACATTGATTATACTTATCTTTAAGCCATTTTCACACATAATGAACATAGTTCCACTACTTAGAATCTCATAGGTTGAGTCATTTCCCATGAGAACTTATCCTCCATTAATAGGAACAAAATCTGTGGGCCACTCTCTTCTAGGTGTGAAGTGAAAGGTACAACCTGAATCCAAGATCTAGGTTTCAGAATCTCTCATTTGACTTATAGTTAAAGCTTCTACCTAATTATTTTCAGCTATATCATTAGTATTAGCATCAGCTTGAGATTTATTAGTGTTGGCTTCCTTAGTTATCCTGATTCTACAGTATTTTAATGTATGACCTTTCTTACCACAATAGTAACAAACATAAGGTTTCTTTGATTTATTTTATCACTTGACTAAGTAGAATTCAGATTACTAGAGTTATATAGACATTGTTTGAACTTAGACTTTTTAGACTTCTTTCCCTTTTTACCTTCAACAAATAAACCCTCACCATTTTGTGCTTTAGTTTTAGACTCATGTTTGATTTCTAGTTTTTTCATTTTTAATGCAGATACTATGTTATCAACTTAAAGTCTTCCCTACCATACTTGAGTGCATCCTTTAAACCTCTCTATTTATTAGGAATAGAGTTTAATAACAAAATAGACTGATCATCATTAGACACAGTAACATTAGCACTTTCAAGTTCAAAATGGTTAACTTCTGAAAATCATCAAAGTTTTCATCTATGGTTTTACGGGGATTCATTTAAAAACTGAACAATTTTTCCTTTAAGTAAGTTATTCTTGATGTACTTATATTCATATAAAGTACATCTAGCTTATCAATTAATTTTGTTGTAGTTTTAATACCTTTTACTCTCCTAAGCACATTATCAGTGAGATTGAGAATAATAGTGGAGTAAGCAATATCCATTACTTCCTCCTTTTGTTCAGCAATCAAGTTATTAGGTAGATTTAATTACCCCAAAAGTGCCTTATGGCACTTTTGTTGCATTAACACAACAGTAAGTTTGTCTTTCCAAATAGTATAATCCCCTTTACCATCAAATTTATCAAGGATTACTCTAGCTATAGATATTTAAAAAAACATTCAAAAAACAAGAAGAGTAAAGGATGAAAAATGATATGATGTGATAGACTACAAGTGCAAGGAAAAGATTAAACAAAAAAAGGCAATAATGGCCAAGAAAAGTACTTACAATTCTTAGATTTTAAACTCCACTTCTAGGAGCCTTCTTTATACATTGGTAAAGTAAGAATTTATAAAGTAGAGTAGAGTCAATTGAGGTCTTTACCTTGGTTTCCTTGTTTCCTTTCTTAGTTTATGATTGAGTACCTTAGATCCTTTGTATCTCTTTTGTTCTTATTGTTTGCCGGTTTCTAGAACTCCAACAACCAGTACCTCACATTGACATATATAAATTTTAGTTAGTTCAAAAAAAAATTTAAAGATTTAATGTAAACAAATAAGAAGTATACTGAAGTAAAAATTAGAGGAGGTTTTGGTTTTCTTGTTAATAGCAAAACAGTGTTGCAGCGGAATCGCAATAGGTGAAAAAAACATAGTTACAAAATCAAGTTATAAAAGAAAGAAAAGAAAGAAAATTTATTTCACACAGTGAAAAAATCTTTTGTAGGATAATAGATTCATAACAAAAGAGGGCTTTGATACCACATGTAGCAACTAAAGCCCAGTTTACAACATTCAAAACATACAAGAAAATAGTATTATATACTTTGCTTAACATGTAAAGAACATAAGAGATTTTATAGTAGCATTCTGGGTGGTTTAATTCCTAGACTAATCCACTTTTGAGAGCGAGCAATTTTTATTAAGCAAAAGGAAACTGAAGACCACGAAAAAGAAGTACACATACAAGCCACTAGAGAAACTCAACAAGGTTCTCACAAAATTACAAATCAACAGTAAGATTGCGTAAAAAATCGCAAGATCATAGTAGCAGACTTGAAGAGTATAAAATAGAATGAAAACACCTTTAATGTCAAGCCCTGATCAAAGTTAATGCTACTCCTTCACAGGAAACACCAAAGACTTAAGCCACAAACTAAAAAATTGTTTCAAGATGTCTCACAATTGTCGTAAAGAATGAAATCGCCTTAGAGAGGAAAAACTTCTAGGGTTTCTTTTGAATGGCAGAAAGAAAAGAAAATAAAAAGGTATAAAGAAGAGAGAGAAGGAAAAAGCTTATATACATGGCTTAAAAGCATAACACTGCATTTTGGCAAACTAATTGAAGAGCTAATTTTGGATCCGATTCCTTGAGGGCTTCTTTGTGGGCTTGGGCTGTGTCTAAGGGACATTTATCCCTAACAAAAGTAAATCATGTATTTAGTATCATATCATCTAATACTATAAAATTTTTTTAGAAAATTATGAATAAATTGAATTGTACATTGTTATAGATTAACTTATGTCGAAGACGTTAAAAAATTATAGAATAACTTTCAAAACCCAAATATTTTCAAATTCTATAAAGTTTACTTGTCATTTTTATAATTGAGTATTTGAATGTAAATTGAAATTTATGGTTGTTGGATTAAACTTATATCCACTACACCATACATGGTCTATCAAAAAAATAATAAGATGTTGCATCACGTGCTAAATATGTTGTGAAAGCGATTGTCGCAACACTTTTCCATGAAAAAAGTCGTTGATGATATTCGCCTTGCAAAAAGTTGTTTTCGCAACAAATTTTGTTTTTTTCACAACACAAAAAAATGTGTTGCACATTTTACTTTTCACAACACTTTTGTAATATTTGCAACTTCTTTTGTTGTATTGCAAAAAAAATACCCTTCACCGTCACGGTTAACGTCCGTTAGTTTTTTTCGTAACACTTTGGTTGTTTTTTCGCAACACTTTGTACTAACACTTTTATCAAATTTGCAACATCATATCTAATTATCGCAACACCTTTTAAATAACAATTATGTCGCATTTGAAACACTTTGTCCAATTATTGCAACACATTTTTAAAACACTTATTGTACATTTGCAACATATTGTCTAGTTATTGCAATACTTTTTACAAACACTTCATTGAGCATTCGCAACACCTTGTTGAATTATTGCAATACTTTTTACAAACATTTCATTGCACATTGGAAACACATTGTCTTGTTATTGCAATACTTTTATAAAACACTTGATGGAACTTTTAGTAACTTATTTGTGATTTTACTGTAACACCATTTTATATAAATCAATGAATACGACAACCACATTTTTTATTATAAAAATGCCTAATAAATTCATAACAATATAATAAACCAAAATTAAATGTCAACATATGCATTTAAAAGTATTGTTACATAATCCATCGATAGATAATGCATAAAGCCTTATACTTCACAAAACATTAAGTTATAACTAACTTAAAGTTATAGTTCATAACTTAAAAGTTCTAAAGACATAGTTAAGATGACCCTAGTCAAAGCACTATACTCAAGAAGTGCATAAAACATTATGTAACATTGAAAACACCAACTAGTTGTCACTCGTGCCACTAGACACATCAACAGTATTATCAGTTACAATATCACAAGCAACCAAATTCATGATGTCATCCAAATTAATGTTAAGATCAGGATTATCAGCTGCAATTTGGTTCATTATCAAAACAAGGTTTTTCTTCACCTTTAGTTTGACTTTCGCCTCCACATTCAGTTGTAACTTTTCTTAGACCTTTGCCACCAATTCATCAGTTGTAATGGTTGGTGGATGTGATGAACTACTCTCTCCTTTCTTGACTACCTTTGGCAATGCGAGCCTACCAACCAACCATGTTGGTCGATGAGATGATTCCCCAACCATAAGCGTCTGTTCAACGCTTTCATTGTTTGTACCAAGATTCGTGCACATATTTTCAAGAATATTGTACAAAAAAGCCATTCACATTTGTTTAATTAATTATAAGGTAATATATGACTACTACTAATATTTATACAAGTACAAAGCCAATTTGAAGCCTATGTCACAGATAAGTAATCCATTTCAAAATCCTCACTAAACTATATAATTCACTGCATACTTCTTTAGAATTTGTAATAATATATATCTTATTTAACTTTATCAACATTCAATGAAACCCCTCAACATTGGGACCTAAAATGATAACATTACTGATGAGAAACATATATGGCAAGAATATAAGCAAACAGTAAAAGAAAATCCTTACAATTTAGAACTCATTATCATGTAAACGTAACGTTAATATAAAACTACTAATTATGCTTATAGTTAAAAATGGTCTACCCTGTAATTGTGATTCAGCAACAAAGAGGTGTCAAAAATGAAAAATTGCATCAATAATCTACACACACACACACACACATACATACATACACATACATACATACACACACACATATACATACATACACATATATACATACATACACATACATACATAGATACACATACATACACATACATACATACATACATACATACATACATACATAAATACATACATACATACATACATACATACATACATACATATATATATATATATATATATATATATATATATATATATATATATGTAATACATACATACATATATAAACATACTAATCAGACAAAGTCTGAGTTGTACATCCACAAAGTGGGGGGGGCTGATCAGGGTTCGAATCCTGGCACCATAGGAACTAAACATACATAATAAAAATGAAAATTTGAACTACTTTAGATTCATAATATTACATATTTTATGTCATTATTGTAAACAAAATTTATAGCCCCTTAGCTAAGAAACATATCTTAAGTTTCTAGTTCTTTTTCTTCTTCAGCCAGTAAGCGCTCTCAGTCCTCACGTTCCATTGAGGTCATTTGACTTATTCCTGCCATTCTAATAAGTACTTATCATCATCAACTTAATGTTATCACTCTTGAAATTTCTCGAGATTAGGGCCCCTTGCTTAGATAGAGCAAGGCTTCTAAAGCAATGGTGAGTTTAACTCCTTCCTCATCTTGATCTTACTCTCTACCCGACCCCTAAACAATCCCTTCATATGCACCAATCTTCCTCCTATTTCCATGACCTTAACAGTTTACAATGCTAAGCCTTCTCCTAATAAGCTAAATACTTTGAGCCTTCTTCTGACGCCGACGTTTGCCTATTCCACCATCTCCACAAATGAGGTTGAACATTATATGAAGATGTTCACCGATCACCCCGAGGTTCTTGGCTCCATACCCAATCCCTCTAACACTCTAGATTTTCTTTCGGAGGGGACCTTCTAACTATATACAATGCTGATAGGCTGGGGCTTCCATCTCCCCATAGATAGTGCCATTACTTTTATACTCAGGGACTTTAACATATCTTTGGGACAAGTATCACCAATCTTAGTGTTGGAACTACTCCTCCTAAACAAGCTTTGAATGACCTAAGGATTTGGCTGGACGATGTAGTTTTTAGGCGCTTTTTCCATCCTATTCAAACAAGGGGTGACAACTTCCTATACTTCAGCTCCAAATCATGCTGGTTAAGGCTACCCCAACTGTTAAAAAAGAAAGGGTCGGTGAAATTGGTCAAGGATAACTGGTTCTTAGTTCACTTGGATGACTCCAACGAGTATGACGCCTTTTATCCCCTTGATCGATTCCATTTCCTAATCACTTGGAATAAGATCCATGGGAATCTGGCCTCATGGAAGAGAAATAGTTACCTCCTCGAGATCCAAGGTTGGATAATAAACTTCTTGAAAACCATGGAAGTCTAGTTGACAAATTGGACCGAAGTTGTGAAACTCCTTCGCTATCAGCAACATCGATATCAAGAGACCTCCTCTAGCATTATGGCACCTGTTAAAATTCCTAGGGCTAAAGCAGCGAGTTAGTTCATTTTTGTTTCAAGTTATTCCTTTTTACTTTTCTTTTTTTGTTGTAGGTATGTCTAATGTTATACCCTTCCATGACCTCTTCGTAGCCTTGTCTAATAAGAAGGTATGAAGAATAAGAGGATGACCCTTTTGGTCAAGGCATACGTCGAAGCTCTTGAGAAATCTCCCTCTCTAGGGAACCTAGCTCGGGAAGTAGATGATTATGTGCCTTTAAAGAGCGGTGGCGCAATGACCGTAGCTCCTCCGGGCTTAATTATTGGGGATGTGCCGAACGAACAAGCCCCTCCAACCAATGAGTAAGTGATCGATAAAGCTTATCTCCATGATAAAGATGGGGTCGACCTTAAAGACATTATCCTTGATTCTTCCCCAACTAATGCTAGTCAGTTGGTAAAGGGGAAATAATCGGTCTTAGTTCCTTCCAAAGATGAGGGACAATGACTTAATCCTCTCTCCACTGAGCTACTTAGCTTCGAGGGTGGCAAGCATCATCAGGAAGATTCGTCTCTCCTCATAAAGAAAATATTGAGGTCGAGCTCACCTCCAATTGCTCATACTCCCTCTAAGCAATTTATTCCTCCTTTAAAGGTAACATGCTTATTTATTTACTATCATCTTTTCTTTTTGCAAGTTTGTTGAGTTGACCGTGGTGTTATAGGTATTGATTATTGAGCTTGGGTTGACCAGAGGTTGGATGATGATAGTGTTGTAAGAAACTTTTCCGATCTTAGCCATCTTCCCTCTAAAATTGCCTCGTTGAAGAAAAAGTCAGCATAAAAGATTTCCTCATGCCACCAGGCACATCTTCTTCAGGTAAAATCGATCATTATTCTATATATCTCTCTTTCTTATTGTACTTAACAAAATTTACTGACCTTGATTATCTTTTTTGACAGTGCTTTTTCTCATTTCGTATATTTGGATGAGAAGCTCAAGGCTCGAGGCTCCAAGATCAAAGAATTTCGAAGCGAGAAGAAGAGTCTAGCTCAGGCTAACAAGATGCTCTCTACTTTGAAATATGAAGCTTTTTTTTAGGAAAAGGAGTCACTTGCTAAGGCTAATAGGAAATAGGAAGAGGACCTATCCAAGTTGATTAAGGATCACCAAAAGGAGATGGACCATGCGAAGGAAAATTTGGCCAAGTTGGTGGAAGGCCATAAAGCTTCCCTCATACTTCTAGAGGGCGAGAAGAAAGAGATATTTAGTAATGCTAAAGTGTTGAGGAAAGACTTGGAAGAGACCTCGAGGAAGTTGGAAGATACGACTGTTGAAAATAATAAACTTAACCGCATCAAGTCCTATCTCCAAGTTCGGTGTCGGGCCTTGAAGCACCATTTTTTGAAGAAGGATTTAAGCTTGACTGATCAATGAAATAGATACAGGGTTAAATTTCGTGTGAATTTCCTTTGCAAAGCTCGAGCTCTTTTCCCCTCTACCAATTTGGATGAGTTGGCCTTGCTACTTGAGCCAGGGCTAATTGATCCTCTAGGTTTCTGACTCGATGGTCAGAGGCTCTTTGAGAGGCTCGAGGATCTTGTGAGTGAAGAGGACGAGGAAGTAGATGAGGAGGAAGAGGAGGAAGATGTAGAAGAATCTATCATTTCTTACCATTCATGGGCTACTTCTAAGCTTTTTGAATTGCGGAAGAGGACGATGATGCTTCATTTCTCCTTCGCTTAACCTTGTAATTTAATACTTTTAATTTTAATGAAGACTTTTTTGCTTCATGTTTGAATGTCTCTTTAACATATTTTCATATTTTATTCATAGGGGGTTTATGACTCGTTCTTATAAACTTTGACATTTTTCATCCCAGTTTATATTTCATTTTGTTCACCGGGGTTCTTTACAACTCACATTTATGAGCTTAAGTTTAGAAGTTTCTCATCTTAATTTAGATTTTATTCTATTCACTGGGGTTCTTTACAACTCGCACTTAAGGACTTAAATTTTGACATTTCACTTTGTTCATCGGGGTTTTTTATAACTCGCTCTGATGAACAACTTCTACATCATCTTTTCCTTACACTTGAATTGCTTCAACAAAAATGCTTTATGATGGTACAATTTATGCCGAGGATAAAGAAGCCACTTGAAAAATTTTCATAACAACTTTTTCAAAAACCTAACAACTACTTCTAAAAGCACTTGAAGGAAAAACAAAATAAATGCATTTACTCCTATGGGCACTGCTGCGAAAGCGCTTTGAGGTAATATAAAATACTAGAATCAAAACTATCTAACTCCTTAAACAATCTAAATGCATGTTGATTATTCCCCGGCATAAAATTTTCTCAAAGCCATATCATCCAAGGACCAAGGAAGGACTCATCCCTCCATATCTGAAATCTTGTATGAATTGAGGCTCACTTATTTGGTGACCTTGTAAGGCCCTTCCCGATTTATGCCAAACTTTCCCTGCCCAATTCTTATTCTTAAAGCTTCGGTTCTTCGTAACACCAACTCTCCTACTTGGAAGGATCTTGGCCTTACGAATTTTTCAAAGATGGAGGTAACCTTTTACTTGTATACAACCATGCGTTATGAATCTCAGTCTCCTCTTCATTCTATATAGTCCAAATTCTTCCTTAGATTATAATCATTGTTGGCCGCTCCCAACATAATGGATTGCTTCATCACTTGGGGTTCCAATATCTACTATGAGTATAGTCTCAGTCCCATATGTTAGCATAAAAGGAGTTTCTCCTGTTACTGTTTGTGGGGTTGTTTGATAGGACCACAAGATATTTGGGAGTCCATCTACCCATGAGGAGCCATTACTCAGCACTCTAGTTTTGATTCCATCAATAATGATTCTATTTGTTACCTCGATCATACCGTTACATTGAGGGTAAGACACTGAGGTGAAGAGGAGTTTAATGTGCAAACCTCCACAGTATGCTTTGAAAGCCTCGCAATTGAATTGAGTTCCATTATCTGTTATGATTATGTTGGGTATGCAGAACCTGGTGATGATGCTTTTATTGAAAAATTGTATTGCTTGGTTTGGGGAGACGGTAGATGTGGGCTCAGCTTTGACCCATTTAGAAAAATGGTCAACCATCACAATTATCAATTTCTTTTGGTATTGAGGAATGGGAAGAGGTCTAATGATATCAATTCCCCAAGTGGAGAAATGCCAAGTTGATTTTATCACCGTCATCTCTGTAGGGGGGCTTTGATGTTATGAGCATATGCTTGGCATGCTCAGCATTTTTGTACCAGCTTCTTCGTATCTAACTCCATCTTAGACCAATAAAATCCCTACAATTTTTCTTTCCTAACAATGATGTCTTTTTTCTCATGCCCACCATATATGCCTTCATAATTTTTCTATGGATATAGTCGGTGTACCTTTTGCC
This sequence comes from Euphorbia schlechtendalii, assembly GCA_949673415.1. Classification (NCBI taxonomy): domain Eukaryota; kingdom Viridiplantae; phylum Streptophyta; class Magnoliopsida; order Malpighiales; family Euphorbiaceae; genus Euphorbia; species Euphorbia schlechtendalii. The sequence goes on from CATIWQ010428473.1 coordinate 22,508, forward strand.
AAGACATTTTTTCCATTGATGGGTTAGTGACTTCCTAAATAATTTTCCTCCTATGACTGCATATTGAAATGATTTCCTTACAAGTTTTTGAGCCTCAGCCTCTTCCTTCGATAAAATTGAATTTGTGAGATATTTAAGGATTGGATCGTACCATTCCAAAATTATCTCATGAGACACTTGGCTCGGTATTGGTATGTATTATGAACACTTCTCTTCTCACGATGCTCGGTATTGGTATGTCAATGGTATCACATGAGAGAGTATTTTACCCTGTCGGGTACGAGGCGACCTTGGCTAGCTTATTAGCTTCGTTATATTGTTCTTGCAATATAAGTAAGACAATCTTTGTTCCTTCGGCCCTTATCTCTATCATCAAGCCCTTTGTAATGAGCAAATAACGTTGTATGGTTTCATCTCTATTAGCATAACCGCCTCCTAACTAGTTCATGAATAGCTTGAAATCGTTGTAGATCTTGGCTCGATCTGGCTTGATTGCCTTGATCAATTGTAGAGCCTAAATGAAAGCTTCGTACTCTACTACATTATTCGTGACAAGAAATGACAACCGAGTAGCTTGGTTAATTATGATTTCTTGAGGACTAACCATGTGAATGCTTATAACACCCTAACCTCGAGTTGAGCTACTGTTAATGTAGATTCTCCATACTTCTCTTATCACCGCTTCTTCTATTGGGGGCGGGGCTTCTTGGAGGAAGTCTACAAGGACTTGCCTTTTAATGCTTTTTTATGTTTGAACCTTAGATCAAATTTTGACAACATAAGGGCTCACTTTGCTAGTCTCCTTGATGTTTCCGGTTTCTGGAGGATCTTTTAAAACTAAAGTCATTCCTAACCACAATGGTATGGGGCTGAAAATAATGTCAAAGCTTCTGAGCGGCGGTGATGACCGCATATGCTACCTTTTCTAACCAAGGATATCTTAGCTCTACATCTCTAAGCACTTTATTGCAATAATATATTGGGTATTGATCATCTTCTTCCTCCCTTACCAACACCATGCCTAGTGCCTCTTTAGAGGTGCTAATGTACAAGTACATCGTCTCACCAAGGTTGGGTTTGCTTATAATGGTGGCGAGGACATGAATTTCTTCAACTCTTTAAATGCTAGATTACACTCTTTGGTCCATATGAAATTATTTGCTCCTTTTGATGACTTTGTAGAATGAGAGGCACCTCTTGCCGAATAAGAAATAAAACGTCCAAAGGCTTTTATCCTTCCATTAAGCTTTTGCACATCGTTCATGCTTCTTGGAGGAACGAGGGCCATAATTGGTTGTATTTTGTCTAGGTTGGCTTCAATCCCTCTTATAGATACTAGGAAGCTTCATAATTTCCCAACCAAAATACTGAATACACACTTCATATTATATTCATTTAATGTATCTAACAACTTTTTTTACATTTGATAAGTTGTGGGAGACTGACTTACTTTTAACGACCATATCATCCATATACAACTCCACCGTGTCACCCATTATCCCCTCAAAGATCTTGTTAGTGAGCCTTTGATATGTAGCTCCTGCATTTTTAATACCAAATGGCATGACGTTAAAATAGTAAGTCCCCTCATGCATTGTGAATGATTTTTTCTCAATGTCTTCTTTAGCCATTTCAATTTAATTATAGCCTACCTTTGCATCTAGCATGGAAAGAGCCTAAAATCTCACAACGAATCAATTCTCGGTAGGGGATAACTATCTTTAGGGAAGGCTTTGTTAAGATCGGTAAAGTCCACACACATTATGTATGTGCCAATTGTTTTTTTACTAAAACCACATTTACCATCCATATAAGGTACTGGTCCTCGCGGATATGGCCGACGCTTAGCAATCTCATAACTTCTTCCTCAAAAGCTCGATGTTTATCTAAGTCGTGGTTCTACCACTTTTGCTTGACTGGCTTTGCTTCAGGGTCTACATTTAGTTTGTTCTCAACAATGACCCGGTCCACACCCGTTATGTTTTCTTCTTCCCATGCGAAGGATTTCAAATTATTTTTCAAAACTACTATAAGTTCAACCTTGACTGCTAGTTGAATGTTAGATGCGATTTGTAACTCTTTATTATGCTCAAAATAAGGGTTTTGAACCGCCCATGGGCTCTGCTTTCAATGGCTCTTGCTTTATCCTCTTTTATTCCTTCTCCGATGTTCATTCCCTCAGTGACGTTATATATGTTTCTTGTACTATTCTCTAATCTTCTTTTATAATGTTCATGCCTTGGGTGGTTGAGATTTGAAAAGCTAAATGACGTAATCCCAACACTGCCTCTGAATCGTAGATGATAGGTCTTCTAAAATAATGCTATATAAAAATGGCATGTCCACCACCAAGAACTCATCTTTTGATTTCCATCTAGGAGCTCAGGTCACCGATCATCATTGTAATTTGATAGCTCCTACAACTGGAATTTTTATCCTCCTACCAAAGCTTACCAATCTCAACTTGCAAAGGGTCAAAGGTTTTCTTAGTCATTAAATTAATCAAGCTTTCTGTATTGACGAGGACCCTCTTCACCAAGAAATCATTAATCACCATCTTAATTACCTTGGAATCGAAATGTGGTGTTGGCATTGAAAAGTGGGCGAAGCTAAAATAAACTCCCATGTCTCTTCGAGTATTGTCAATTCCTCCTTCGATTTTGTGCTTCCTCGAGCTTGTTCCTCCTACGATTACGTTGATTATTCATCGCTAAGGTGGGGCCTCTTAGGCTCTCTTATCCCTCGGGGATCTGGGTTGGTCATGCTTGTCTTCATCTCGTCAATTTTCTCTTGGTGGGTTTACTAAAAAAGGGCAGAGCTTACCCTCCGTAGCTCACCTATATATCTCAATGGCCAAATGCCTACAATCCTCTATGTTATGCCCTTCACATTTGTGAAAGTCACAATATGTACCTGGCTTGCCGAGTCAAAGAGGCTTTGGGAATTATTCAATATGTTGATTTTACTTCTCAATCTAGTAAAGAATTTCTCTTCTAGGTACTCGTAATGGTATAAGGTTTTTTGGGGTATTCAATTATTTGAAATCTCTCTGATTTTGCACTCGTGGTCTGAATGTTACCATTATGCTTAACGCAATGGTAGTTTCCATTGGGGTCGACTGTCTTTGAATCACATCGTATGAGATCCAACTCCTCGCTCTACTCATCATTCTTGCTAGGGAGGTTGGTCTTTTTGTGATCAAATCCTTCTTCAAATTTGTGTTCCTTGTATTCTGCTCGAGTATATCTAGTGCCACATCCACATTACAGCCTTTGATTTGCATCAAAATTTTATGGAAGTGATCTATGTAATCTCCCGACAGCTCATGTTTTCCTTACTTTACCAACTGCAGCTCTTAAACCGACCTAGTTTATGGGATTAATGGTACGAAAACGAGAAAAAATTCCTTGGCTAGATGGTTGAAGTTTGATATCGATCATGGCTTTAACAACTAGAAAAGGCCCGGTCCTATCAACGTTGAAGGGAAAATTTTACACATCATTGAATCTATTGCCTCGGTTGTGAACAGGGATTGATGGAAGATCTTGATGCTGAGTAGGGTCTCCCTCTCTATTATACTTCGGTAAGACGGGGTAATGAAAATTTTTGGAGAAAGGCCGTTGCATAACTTCAATGGTGAATGGGGAGTCAGCAGCCTCGACATCTGGTGCTACTTAGGTCTTAATCCTCTTTCACCTTCCATTTTCAATCTTGTTCTTCTCCAGTTGCCGACTCTACTTTTCAAGGCCGATCATGAGAATAGACCACGAGTGCAGCGGTCATCAAAAGGGTTGTTTTTATTATGTATATATGTATACAAGTTTTAAATTTTTTTAATGGAATTATTCAATGTAAATGAGTTAAATTATTAATTTAAAATTATTTTTTTTATTTTTCAAATATATATTTCAATTTTTGATAAACAATTTTTTATTACAGAGATTATTGTTTCTTATTTCACATAAAACCCTTCAAATGTCAAGACCGGCTATGATACTTTCTTTCTTTCAAGACATGGGTGAACTTCAAAAGATTTTAGTCACAAATGGAATAACTTTTTTTACTCAAACATATTTGATTATAATTATGAAAAATTAATAAAAAAAAATAAAATTATGAAAAACATATATAATTTAAATTGGGTGGGGAGAGTTTCCTTGCTGTGCCTTTATAGTATTTGAGTCAAAATTAGTTGGCCAGTGAGCTAGATTTCGGTTGCGAAAGGAATTTGAAATGTGAAAATGAATATAAAATTTTGATGAATCCACTCAGATGTTAAAGTTGATATTGATTTCCAAATCTTGCCTTCCAATAAATCTATTGGATTTAGAAAAAAAATTCCGCTGTTAGTTCAATTAAATTTCTTATATTAAAGAAAAATCTGGACACTTAAATTTTTATTTGCAGCTGACGTATTACTGCCAGTAGTTCTTTGAGTACGTGTCTCGACCACTAAAAACATGACAAATTGGTAGTAATAGATTGCTATCATGAGTTGCGATGTTTTTTTCCGAAACTTTCATATTCTTAAGAGTAAAATTAATCGGATGAGCGACTTACCAAATATGAAATCCAATTGTTCTTAAGAGGTGGATGTCTTTGGCCGTAAACTCCAAAGATAGTCCAAGGTTTCATTCGATCCGTCAGCATGCAAGATGGTCATTGTTTATGGTGGAGGGATCAGCTTCTATCTTTAAGGATTCTATGCTAAGTACTACTTGCATTAGTATCTTCTGATTGCTCTTTCCGTTCAAAATGTTGGATATATTCTATAATTTCAAACAAAATATTTTTGATATTGTTTGAAAATATTTTTGACATTTTCAGTATTAGTTGATTATATTTTTAATAGTATCATATTTTACTAGTTATCATGAGTTTATGATTTATGTTGCATATTTTTTTTTATAAATATGTATTAATGAGTTTTAAATACAAGATTAAAAATAGTCTTGATTAAAATAACTTTATTTTCATTATGAGCCATTTAGACGTTTTATCATTGATGAGAATGAAGATATTGTTAATGGCTCAAACGACAAGCTTTATCCTATATAAATGGATAGTCCTTTAAGGGAAAAGGGGAGAAAGTTAGCATATTACCATGACATTTTTATTAATTTAATATATATATATATATATATATATATATATATATATATATATATATATATATATATATATATATATATATAGAGAGAGAGAGAGAGAGAGAGAGAGAGTGTGTGATTTTTGGTCAAATATTAACTTTCTATGTAAAAGGATATATACCAAATATTTTGAATGTCACATGTTGACTTTTAGTTGGTTTGATTTTAAAAGTTTTCTTGTTCTTGATTTTTTTATTATCTAACTTTTGGGGTTGAGGGAATTTAAGGAAAGTGTGTGTGTGTGTGTCTAAACCCTAAGCCATCTCCAGCCCTTTCACCACCCTTTTGCCAGAAACCTCGTCGACATTGCCCTTTAGCCATCACCCCTGCCTTCCAACGACAGATGGGTCCCATAGAATTCCAACCTAAACCAAACCAGCCACCATGCTCGAACACTATCGCAAGTTGCACTAACCTAAATTTACTTTCAAAACTTCCCAGAATCCCATGATAAAGATGCCATGAAGATTGTTTTCTTGAAGTTTGGTGTTATCAGTCAGGTTTATGTGGCTAGAAGAGGAACGCTCGGAATAAATGTTTCAGATTTCTAACCTCGGAAGGAACAATCCCTGTGCATGAAGCTCTCTTTCATTTGAATGCGATTGCAATCGGAAGATTCAAACTACATGCATTCATATTTAGGTATGGTAGACATCCTCTGACCCATATTAAGTTGAATAATGTGAAACACACAGTGAAGGCTGACATGGTAGTAAAGGGTGTTCAGAGACTCAATTTTTCAAATTCTCCGAGGGATATTCGATCGTATGCGAAGGTGGTTGCACTGGTGTCTAAACCGATTGATTTGAGGTTGCATAGTGTGGTTGAAAAGGCGGATTGGATTTTCTTATCATGCTTTGCGTAGTTGAGGAAGCTTGACTTTATTCCCGACCTTTATTCCATAGTTAGAAGTTGAAATTTTGTTGTAAATTTCATTACGCCTGCAAGTGGCAACTTGGCTATGGTCTCTTTCTTCTTGGAGGATGCGTTATTAAGATTTTTAGAAGGTGATTGGATACCTTTACAAGATTTATTCTCTAAGGCTTATCCATACTCTATGGACTTTATTCTTTTCGAAAAATTATGTAACGTGGATGTTTTTTGTCTGCCGCCTGCCATTGTCATGGAGCATTTGGTTTGGGAGACTGCGGTTGTGATGGGTAAGTTGATATTGATAGTCTAAAATTTTATAAGGCCGGATCATCTTGATGTAGTTTCATGTGTGATGAATATTCCAACAAGAGTCATCGATAGAAGTATCAATTTTTCTCTAGGTGATTTGACCATTTGTGTCTCAGCGAGTATTAGGCAGCTCACCACATGTCGTAAATGTACTAACTTTGTGAGCCAAATTTTGAGCTCGTTTGTTGTTTCGAAAGATGATAGGTGGGGAGGTTTATCAACTGGAATTAAGGTGGTTTAGGCTCTTTATCTATGATCAATTCAAGAGTGAATTCGAATGATAAATTAAGTAGTAGTTTAGCTACTATCGAGACTACTGCCTTCAAAAACTCATTAGAATTGGTTGCTGCCCCATCTAATGATGGAACCTTTGCTATCCTGGAAACACAATCATCATCGTCATACTCCTCGAACCCGGACATTCATAATATGAACCCTTTGATTTTACAAGCTCATTTTCAAAGGTCCAACGAAGCGCTCCTCACTTGATCGAACAGTTTCAGACTTGGTTTATTTAAAGAATGCACAAAGTCATTGGTTGATAATGCAATTGAGACTCGATTGGAAGCTTAATCAAGGTTGTTTTTTCTAGGTTTTTCCTCTCAAATTTTGACGACTTTGTCTTTTATTAGTTGGAATTATCATGGTGGCATTTTGAATAGTATGAAGCAACAATTTATTTTATCATGCATTCGAAAGTACAATTTACTTTTTTGGTCTTACTTGACACCAAAGTAGAGTTGGTTACAAATATCATGTCCAGGAAATTATGGGGGCATAATGACTTTGTTTCTCATTACATTAGTTCGCAAGGGTTATCACATGGTATAGCCATTTCGTGGAATTGTGTTCTTTTACAAGGCTTTTTGTTTGCATAATCCACTCATTGGATTATTATTCATTTCAAATTAAGTCTTTTGGATTCTTATGTTGTTGCATTGTATGGTTCTAAGGATTGGAATGAAAGGAGATTAATGGGTTTTAATTAACGTCGGTCATTGTTCAACTTGAGAATGTTATTATTTAGAGTGATTTTAATGATTTATGCAAATGAAAAGTCAAGTGGGCTGACATCACCTTCTTTGATGTGTTTCCATGAATTTATAAATAATTATGAGTCCTTAACATCCCGTTAGAAGGAAGAGACTACACATGGAAAAATTCAAGGTCTTTTTCTCGGATAGATAGGGTGTTGGTTTCATGCGCTATTATGAATAGATGGTCATCATTATCTATTCGTACTTTGGATTCATCCCCATAAATAATTTTCTTATGTTGTTTCTAAGCCAATCATCATCTTGTTTGGGATTGAAGCCATTTAGGTCCCTAAATTATTGGTGGGATAACACAAGGATTTCCTCCCGTTTATTCAAAATAAATGGGCATCAATTTTTGAGAAGCATATAGGCAAAGAGTTTTCTTTTTATTTAGGGATTTTGGGTAAGGTTATTCATCCCCGGCACACTTCTAATTTTGGTAATTTACAACAACGAATTAGGGAATTGGAGGACCTCGTTTTATCCTTGACGAGTAGTGCTTGTATTCGGCCTCTTAGTGTCTTGGCAATAACAAAAGTGAAATCGATAAAATATGATATTTCACAACAGAGACTTCACTTGGAAAACATTAGACATCAACAATCAAGGGTGAAATGGTCCCTTTTAGGGGATAACAATACGAACTTCATTCACAAGACAACTTCAACACGATTCAGAAACAACTATTTAAATTGCCTTGAGTTGAATGATTCATCTCAATTGACTTGTGGGAGATTTCTAAGGCAATCAATGCTTTCTACATGGAACTATTTGCAACCCCTCTACCAATTCCATTCTTGTTACGAAAGCTAAAGTTTGCTCAAATTTCAAAAAGTAACAATCAATTTTTTATGGAGGTTCTTTTGGAAAAGAAGGTTGGGGATGCGATTTGTACTTACCATGAGAATAGATCACGGGATCGGATGGATTCAATTATTTTTTCATAAACAGGCATGGAATTCATTGAAAGACAACTTCATGAGTTTGTTCAACCGCTTCGACGATTTAGCTTTTCTACCAAACTTGATTCAAACATCTATTAAGGTTCTAATTCCAAAGGTCCCAAGGAGTTATTCAGTTCATAATTTCAGACCTATAGCACTTATTCATGAGGTCGACAAGGTGGTTACAAAGTTGTTATCATCACGTTTAAAGGAGGTTATACCTTCCTTGATCTCGGGGAAATCAGTTCGCTTTCGCTAAGAATAGAAACATTCATGAATGCTATTTTGTAGCCTCCAAAGTGATTCATTTGGTTCATCAATGTCATCGAGCTTGTTTTGTTTTGGAATTAGATTTCCACAAGGCCTTTGATAGTATCTCTTGGACATATATTGTTGTAGTTTTAATAAAATGGGATTTTATCACAAATAGATCTCGTAGCTTAGGGGCTGTCATTTTTGTTAGACATGATGTATGCCCTAGAGGCAATTAGGGCGATATCTCTTAATTAGTTATAATGTACAAACGGTTTTGGAATATTATTAATAATAATTAAGTCATCTTTGTAGCTTTTCAGTGTTTTCAATTTACTTATGTATCTCGCTGGTATCATATATGTATAGATTATATATATGCATATTTATAAGATAAAGTCCATGACTACTTCATGTTAAATTAGGCCTGGAACATGGTTCCATGTGCTAATTCTCTGACTGAAGTTGACTCCTAACGCTACTCTTTTACGTGGTCTGATGGTTCCTGCAAGATAAAAATCATCGCTGTGGGGGACTAGCCGTGTGACAGGCATAGCCTCTTCGATGCTTAAGTTAGATCAGATTTAACAAAGGAAGTAGGGAGTTTTTTAGGGAATTTAGAATACATACCTTTGCGTGGTGACCCAAAGGGTCTTTTATACTCCTTGAACGTCTCCTGGTCTAACCCAATAATGTGAATCATCTGGAGTTCTGGTTTGAATGGATCTTTATCCAGTTGATAGGATAAAGTTTATCTGAATTAAGAGTTCCAATTATGGAGGTCTCTTTGGAGACTTATAGTTTTAATTGAACTCTTTGCTAAGGTCGGTCCAGGCGGAGAAGGCGACTTAGCTTGGTAGCCGCCTGGATATTTCTTTGAGATCGGGGAAGACTTGGTTTCTTCCAAATTTGGGGCGGATACAGTCCGCCTGGATGATTACTAAGGCTTTCCTCTCCGAGTGGATGGTATCCGCCTTGATTGGCAAGAACATTATTGTAATCTTTCCCTGCTTTAGGCGGATATAGTCCGCATGGGAGTTTTGTGTGGCGTGCACGCACTTGTCATTATTTGACTATGTTAACAGAAGTCTCCCCATTTGTGTGAGAGCTTCTTTAGGAGCTTATGTTTGGGGATCCGCCTAGTCCAGGCGGATTTATCAACGGGGACACGTGTCTAGGGTATACGTGTCTTGAGCGCCAAGATGAAATGTTCACATCTTTTCAAATTTCAAACGTGAGGTGGAGAACAAGCCATGTGTCAAGCATGGGAAGAGTGCCTCTTCGCATGTCTTTTCATCTATATAAAGTCCCTATTTCTCATTTTCACAATTTTTGCAGAATTTCTTTCTTTCTCCATTTCTGATAACTTTGTGCTCAAACTCCATCAACCCTCTATCCATTCCTCAAGCTTCTTTGATCAAGCAAACTCTTTATACAAGTAAGTTTCCATTTCCTCTGTTTCGCTTTTGCCATCATTGCTTTTCCTGCATAAAAGGCTGAGTGCCAGTTCTTCCCTTTGTTCATCTGTTGTTATCTTGATTTGTGAGATGCTTTAAACATTAATTTCAATCTAGTTTGATTCCCTAATGTTGTTTTAATCCTACTTTGAACAATCAATTAGGAAAGGAATTTATCACTTTGCATCTTGATTTCCCAGAATTGCCCTCGCTCATGGCTTGTTTTATTTTCCAAAAATTACTTGTTCCCGCATTAGAGCACTTGCCCGATCTAAGATGTTTATTCAATCGATATGAATGTTATTTGTTCATTTCTTTGCTATTTAGATCTGATATACAAATATAGGTAATTTTAATATTGTTTGTGCCGCTTCGAGTAAGATTAGGATTCTTTAGGATCTTTTGACTGATTAGGATTTTTAATAGGTGGCAATGACTGATTCCGCCTCGTCCTCTAGTAACCAATTTAGTAGGGAATTAGCTAAGAGGAACTCCAAGTACTTCAAACCTTTGAACATAGATTTTACTGATTATATCTCAAACTCTAGGACGCCCCATCTAATTGAAGTCGTGTCTGAGTCGGATAGAAGTAGGGCATCTCGTAGTAAGTCCACCTCCTCTTCACAATCTTCTTCTACGGCGGACTGGGCCAAATTAGATGAAGAAATGGGTCGAACTCCCGTGGCGCCACCTAGAACTGTAATTGGGGTGTCCTCTCTCTCAAAGAGAATGAAGAAGAGCTCCATCTCCCACATGAGGCGGCATGTAGCTACCCGGCCTGACACTTTAGCCAAGGGAAAAAGAAAGGCCAGGGAAATAGTGAATAGGATGCCTAGTGTTGATCTTATCGAGTCGATTCAAGATCGGGTCGATCTGGAATTTGAGATGGAGGTTTTTCCCTTGCTTAAAGAATGCGAAATAATGCTTCCCTCGAAGACTCAACGGATCACCAGTCCGCCTGAAGGATACTTTGGAATCTATATAGACTAGATTTGGTCAGGGTTTGTTTATCCGCTTCCTAAGGGACTCAACGATGTACTAAGGGGATTCCGACTTAGTCCGGCTTAGATCCACCCAACGCTTGGATTGACTTGGTGGGGTATTATTTAATTTGTACAGGACTGTAGATGCTGTTTGATGCTGAGTTCTTTAGGCGAATCGCCTTATTGAGGAAGATTGCGAGCGAGGATCTGTATCACTTTGCTCATTGAGGCGGTTTCTACAAATTTTTGAATAAAGTAGACTCCGTGAAACATTTCAAACACTAGTACTTCTTTATCAAGTAAGATGACCGTTACCCTTGGTTCCCAACCGAGTGGAACCTTTCCCCAAATCTAGCCTATCATTCTGCTGGCTCGGACCATAGGGTAGATGTTTCTAAGGCTCTTAGGAAGGGAGTGTGGCCATGCCAGACCATTAGTTGGGCCATGGCAAAAAATATTAGGATCATTGAGCCTAGTCAACCAGAGTATATTTATCATGCCGGGCCACAAGTTTTCCCAAGTACTTAAGTCTTTCCTTTTCCTTTTCAATGTTTAATTTTCCTTCTGCTAGTGATCTCGTGCAACAAGCCGCCAAGGGATCCAAAGGCAACAAACGTTCCAATGAACGAGTTGAGCTTGAACTTATTAGTGGTTCGACTAATGCAGTTCTAGGCATTCGAGGCGGAGATCCGAGCAAGAGGAAAAGGAAGCGTAAGGCTCCTGTTGAGGTTCCGGAGATCGTTGCAGAGCCATCTCATTCTCCTATGACTGGAGAGGCTTCCCTCCAACCGGAGAAAGGAGATGAGGTCCGATCGACCCACCCCGAAGTGTAGATTTTAGCTTTTATTTTCCATTCTGACATTTTTGTAAGAATTTTTCAGCCTTATTGGGCATTTTAATGACATTATTTTTCCACCTCGATATTTATATCTTTTTACAATCTGAATGGTTCATTTATTATTTATTTTGCTACCTTCCTGGTCTGTTATTCACCATTTAATGATTCCTAAGCCTCATGGTTTTTAAGCCGCCTCAACGATCTTATGCTTGGTACGAAGTTAAGATCTTGTGTATTGGAGCTGCCTCGATGGCCTTGCCATTTTATGATATTTAGGTCTTACGCATTTGCCACCACTATGGCCTTGTGATTACTATTTTTATGATAGTTAGATCTTATGCGTTTAAGCCGCCTTAATGGCCTTATGTTTGCCATTTTGTTATTTAGGTCTTATGCGTTTACCGCCTCGATGGCCTTGTGATTGCTTTTTTATGATACTTAGGTCTTATGCGTTTAAGCCGCCTTAATGGCCTTATATTTGCCATTTTGTTATTTAGGTCTTATACGTTTGCCACCTCGATGGTGTTGTGATTGCTTTTTTATGATACTTAGGTCTTATGCATTTAAGCCGCCTAATGGCCTTATGTTTGCCATTTTGTTATTTAGGTCTTATCCGTTCGAGCCGCCCTGATGTTTTAAGTGCTTTTATTTTATTGTTTGTGCAATCTCAAGGTATGATTAGTACTTAAATGTGCATGTTTTGAAATTAATTACTTTTTATTGATTGAATTAAAAATTACATTCAAGAATTCTACGCATCCGGTCATCTACCTCTTCTAAGGGTGGGCCACCTTGTTAAAAACCTTTAGGACCACCCATTGGGAAAGAGCCCATAAAGGAAAAGAGTACGACCACCTTGATCCCTCTAAGATTCGTAAGCCATGTAATATAGCCTCAGCCTTGCTATGTTCCACTCTCTTGGGACCTCTTTTCCTTCTATGGTCTGTAACTTGTTGTAGGTTACTGGTCCCATGACTTGTGAGAATTTATAGGGGCCCTCCCAATTCACCCCTAGCTTGCCTTTTCCCTCTTGCACTTGTGAGGCGGTTGCGTCCTTAAGGACCATGTCACCTTTTTAGAGGTGAATTTCTCTGACTTTTCTATTATGGTATTTGGCGATCCTAGCTTTGTAGGTGGCCATAAGGATGCACGCCCTTTCTCGCTTTTCTTGCAAATCATCCAGATGGTATCTCCTGTTGATGTCATTCTCTTTCTCTGTGTAGTAGGCCACTCGGTCAGACGGAGGACTGATTTTGATGGGTAAAACCGTCTCGACCCCATATACCATTGAAAAAGGTGTTTCTCATGTGCATGGGGCCGTTCGGTATGCCCATAACATATTAGTCAACTTATCTGGCCAGACTCCCTCTCTTTCCATCACTCTTTTCTTTATTACTTGACCGAGTGTTTTATTTATAATTTCCGTCTGGCCGTTGGTCTGCGGGTGAGCCACTAAGCTGAAGTGGGTCTCAATCTTTAACTCTTTGCAGAAATCTTGGAACTTGCTGGATGTGAATTGCATACCATTATCCGAGATGATTCGTTGTGGTACTCCGAATCACATAATGATGTTCTTTTTGACAAAATCCAGAACCCATTCTGGAGTGATACTGCTAAGAGCGGCCGCCTCGACCCATTTGGTGAAGTGGTCAATGGCAACAAGGATCCATTTTCTTTATTCGCTTGCTTCAGGAAGGGGTCCTGCAATGTTATTTCCCCATGTTACGAAGGGCTAGGCAGTTAGTAGGGGGTGCTGTACTACATGAGGAGCGTGAGATTTCTGTGCATGGATTTGACATTGATGACATGATTTGACGAACGTCTCCGCTTCCAGGTTCATAGATTCCTAATAAAAGATGGTAAGGCTTGCTCTTCTGACCAATGTCACAGCCGCCTGGTGGGAGCCACAGTCTTCTTCATGGAGTTCTGGCAGTATTTTGGCTCTTTCTTGAGCCGTTATTCATTTTTTCCAAGCATCAGAGTACGATTTTCTATAAAGCTCCCCATTACCTTTTTGGTAGCCTCGATTTTATCATCAGGCAGTCAATTCGTAGCAAGGTAGTCATAGATGGACTTCATCCATCCTAGATCACGTTGCTCTATTAGTAAGCTTGACTCCGTTTTGTTGTTCGGGTGGGTAATTACCTCATACGGGCAGGTGAGGTTTTTCCACTCTTCTTTGCTCGAAGCAGCCTTAGCTAATTCATCTGCCCGCTCATTTTCTTTCCTGGGGTCATGTTCAATCTTCCAGGCTACTCCTTTTGACTCTAGTATCTCTATGAGATTTCTCACCTTTGTGAGATACTTTTCCATTTCTATATCCTTTATCTCGAAGTTTCGATTAATCTAGTTCGCAAGTAGCCTTGAGTCGCTTTTTAGCAGCAACCGATTTGGTGCTATCTCTCAAGCTAGCTCTAGCCCTTTGATAACTGCCTCGTATTGTACCACGTTATTGGTCATGGGGAATGCTAGTTTGGCCACGTAGGAGAATATGATTTTTCCAGGGCCTCGAATGTATACGCCGACTCTGGCTCCTTCATGAAAGGATGCTCCATCTACGAGGATTTCCCATTCTTCAGTTTTGATTTCTCTGGCGGGCTCGAGCCCCGCAAATTCTACCACAAAGTCTAACAGAACTTGAACTTTCATGGCCCTTCTACTCTCAAATCTTATATCATGTTACCCCAATCGGATAGCCCACTCAGCAAGTCTCCTTGAAGTCTCAGGCCGTTGGAGGAATTTTTTCAACGGGAAGTGGTCCTTATTATAATTGTGTGGGCCAAGAAGTAGGGTCTTAACTGAATGGAGGCTAAAATCAAAGCCAAAGAGAGCTTTTCAATCCAAGGGTATCTGAGCTCTGCGTTCCTTAACACCTTACTAATGTAGAATATTGGGAATTGGTCCTGCCATTCCTCTTGAACCAGCACTATTCCTACCACCTTGTTGGTGGTGGCCAGGTACATGTAAAGTGTCTTATCCGACTGGGATGTACTGAGGAGTGGTAGTTTTCCCAAGAATTTCTTTAGCTCTTCGAATGCCTCTTAGCAAGGTTGATCCCACTTGAAGTCTTTGTCTTTTTTCATGGCCTTGTAGAAAGGCATGCATCTCTTGGCTGAGAAAGAAATGAATCTTCCTAAAGCGTTGATTCTACCGTTTAATGGTTGAACTTCGTTAAGGGTTCGAGGTGGCTCCATCTTTAAAATCGCCTAGATTTTCTCTAGATTGGCCTCGATTCCTCATTGGGAAATCATGAACCCCAAGAATTTGCCACTTTTCACACCAAAGGTGCATTTTTCCGGATTGAGCTTCAAGCGATATTCTTGCAATACTCTAAAAAACTTTCAAATATCTTCTGCATGATCCACCTCGCTTTTGCTCTTGATTATCATGTCATCCACATATACTTCCATTTATTTTACTATCTCATCTTGGAACATCTCATTGATCAGCCTTTAATAGGTTCCTCCCACGTTTTTTAAATCGAAGGGCATGACTGTGTAGCAATATGTGCCTTTATGGGTTATGAAGGATATTTTTTCCTCATCGACGGGGTGCATGGGTATTTGATTATACCTGCATTTGGTGTCTAACAACGAATAGATAGCATAGCCTGCCATTGCGTCCGCCAATTGATCCATGCTTGGGAGTGGGTAAGCATCTTTCGAAGTTGCTTTGTTCACATCAGTGAAGTCTACACACATTCTGTAGGCTCCACTCGGTTTTTTTACCAATACAACATTTGACAACCAGCACAGATAATGGACCTCTCTAATATGCCCAGCTTTCAAAAGTTTTCCCACCTCTTCTTCGATCGCCCGCTACCTTTCAGGCGCATGCTTTCTTTTCTTTTGGACTTTCGGCTAGGCGCTTGGGTTTAGATTCAACCTGTGTTGCATAACTTCTAGTCTAACACTGACGAGATCTTTTGATGACCATGAAAAGACATGTTGTTGGTCTATAAGGGCGCAAATTATTTCTACCTTTGCATCGTTGCAAAGGTTCTTCCCGATTTTGAGCGAGTGATCTAGACCAACTTTAAGCTCTTCCAACTCCTCAACCGCTTCGATTTTCTCTGGTCGGTCCGTCTGTAGCTCTTCTTCTACAATGAGTGACTCTCTATATAATGAGGCCAGATATGCTTCTTGAGCTACCTGGGGGTTGCTAATTACTACCGCAGTCCCTTTTGAAGTTGGTATGTGAAACACCAAGTCCATAGGGGAGATGAGCATGTGGGTTTCACTTTGGAAAGGTCTACCCAATATGATATTGAAGCCCACTGAGATGTCAACGATGGTAAATTCCACTTTTCCACGGAATTTATGTTTGAGGCTTCCCATTTCCACCTTGAGTGTGACTTCTCCCAAGGATTGAACGGGATGTCCATTAATCCCAATGAGGGGCGAGCATCTGGCTCGAATTCGAGAGTGATGTACTCCCAACTTCTTGACAACACTCTTGGTGATGATATTTACCAAACTGTCTGTGTCCAAAAGGATCCTCCTCATCGTGAAATTTTCTATTGTTGCTTCAACTATTATGGGGTCAGCATGCTATTTTTAGACTAATGAGTTTTGTCTGAACGGTTTCAGGCTCAATTTCCACATTTTTCTTTTTACTAGACGAGCCTCTAGCTCTCTTCTGGGGTGACTCGAATTACGATCCACCCACGATCACCATTATTATTCCTTTTGTTCCTTCTGACTTTTTATTCGAGTCTTCTTCTCTCTCATCTTCACTTCCCTCTCTCCTTTCGTGTCTCTTAGTAATTCCTTTCACAAACTGGTTAAACATACCAACCTTGATCTGCTCATGTACTATGTCAGCCAAGGACCTACATTGTATTTGCTCAAATTTCAACCCAAGTTGACTCCGTCAGGGATTTTGGGAAAACGAATGTTTTTTCTCTCTGGAGTCTTTTTGATAGCCACTAGTATCTAGCTCAAAGAGGTATTCAGCATGGGTCGTTCTTCCTCTAGATATCTGCCTCGACTTGATCCTCCTTGACTTTTTCACCTTCTTTCATCGAATCTTTACCTATCCTCTCTCCTTGTTTCCCTTCCCCAACTATTATCTTTCCTTCGATTGAAATTTATTTCATCCGCTAGAATCAAATCTTTGGCCATCCCAAGCATTTGTTGGAGGCTTTTGGGATGCCTGGTGAGGATCGTATTCCTAAGATCTCGACTTCGTGTGCCTTTCAGCATTGCCTCTTTGACCTTGCTGAAATCCAAGTCTCGCACGTCTAGGCAGGCCTCATTGAAGTGATTGTAGTAATCAAGCAATCTTTCTTCGAGGCCTTGCACAATTTCATGCAAGCTTCTTGTTACCAATCCAGCCGGAGCGGAGCCCAAAAAATGCTTGCAAAATGCATCACTGAGTTTGTCCCAGCTGCCTATGGAGTTAGGGGGCAAGGAAGTGAACCATCAGGCCGCAAGTCCGCCTAAAGTTGTTGAAAAGTATCTGCATATATATGCCTAAGTTGCTCCCACCATTTCCATTTGATTCTTAAAATTAGAAGCATGATAATTCAAATCATCTATTCCCTTATATTTGTCAAAGGTAGTTATTTAGACAAGTCTTGGCAAGGTCTGGTCGAGGATGTTTTTCTTAAATGGCGAGAAATTGGTTCTCGATGTTGCCTCTTGATAAGGGACAGCCAACTTTGCGAAAAGCTTCTTGGCTTTCTTTTCTCTGAATTGATTAAAGTATGTTATGCATAACTTAGGTTTCAATTCCTATTATAGAAAATGATTTGATAACTAAATTAAGGTTATGCTCAAACTTAGTCTAGGTGATTATCATATAAGTTAGAATTATTTTACCACACGTGTAAATGCTTTAATTGAGTGTCATCTCGTACTTCACTCAATTAAAGAACAAAATCTTTAAATCATAGTTTTCCATGGTACAACGAATCAAAATGCCCGTGGTTATTTTGGAAAGGATTGGACTTGGTTTCTCATTCACTTTAAGGATCCTCTCCTACTTGAATATCTCCATCGGTATTAGATTCAAAAGTACCCAAGGGACTTTTATGACGTAGTCGATTTCTAATATGGGAATTAGATTCTGCATATGGTTTTACAAACATGGTTTAAGTTTTTAAATTAAAACTTATAGACATAGGTGCAATTACTTAAACATGGACCTCGTTTGTTTTACATGCTTTGTGAAGTCTTGGCATAATGGAATGATTAGATATACCAGTCCTAAGCATGTTCCCTTAGAGTTAATAATTCTAAATAGCCCCAGAATTATTATTTTCATAATCATATTCATCGTATAAGACCTAGACTAGGGCGAGACCAGTGACACCAATAAAGTCCCCACAACAATATTAAAGTGGTATATAGTCTTCATGTCATAAATCATGATATGAACCTTATTAACGGATGTAGCACATGTACAACATGCCTTCCCTTAACTTGTGCTTGGTCATAAGACTAGATGGGGTTAATGCCTTAACCAAAATGGGTTACTTGTCCATATTATTGAAGCTAATGCTAGATTAGAGACACATTTTAGGAGTCTTACAATTTGGTACACACGTCTCGAGAAAGAGAACTCAAATGGATTAACAATTGGATGAGATGCAAATGGACAGGTTCCAACCATAGTTATCGTGTTATGGCTTGACCTGCTATAGAGTGGGTCGTGATGAGTGGCTATGGATGCTACATACTAAGGAAATTTTGTTGAACCAAATTTCCTGAATTTAAATAGAATTGGCTATTTTAATGTCGAGAAAATAGTAGGAATTATGTGTTTAATTAAAGACCTTATATTAAATGCATGTACATATACTAATGTTTAAACAAATTCTATCTTATATCTAGGTTGAACAATGAATCCAAACATAAGTCTTCATCCGATACTTGACAATAAATTGACAGGGATCAATTTGACGACTGGTTCAAAGCTCTTAGAAAGGAGCTTGAGAAATGCCACATGGATTATGTTTTAGATAATCTGGAACAAGTCAATCTTGATGCTGAGGCTTCTATCCAAGAGAAAGAAGCATATCTTAAGCATAAGAAAGATGTTTTCGTGATATCACTATTGATGCTCAAAACCATGAGTTTAAAGCTTAAGAAGCTGCATGAAGATATGGACCTAAAATCCTTATTGATTCATCTTAGAGGACTTCATGAGGGTAAGAAAGTTGAATGGAATGAAATATTCAGATTGCTCTATAACTTTAGGAAAGATGATGGGGTCCTGGCCACTAAGCGATGCATAGAATACTTACAGTATTAAAGGAGGTTGGCTCAGATAGGAATCGAGATACATTCCAACCATGACATACAACTTATGATAAAAAGGCTCTCTAATAAATATTCACCTTTTGTAAAAGATTATCTTTTGTTAAGGAATACCAGCAAGACATCTGAGTTTATCAAGAAACTTAGAAGTTTTGAAGAAGGTCTAAGGGCTAGAGGAACAGGTACCTTGGCAAACTTTCGTTAAAGGTAAACGTTTAAAACCCATCAACAGGAAGGTAAAAAATATGGTTATTGAAAAGGAGAAGCCCAAAGGAATATGTTTCATGTGTGGAAGGCCCGGACAATGGAAGCGTGATTGCAAAGCTCTGAAATTTGAACAAGTGAAGAAGAGGCCAAGTGAGGCATCTACTTCAGGTAGGTTCATGATAGAGAGTTTCTCTATAGTTCCCTATGAGTCTACTTGGGTATTAGATACTGGTTATGGTAATCATATATGTATTTTTGTATAGGGATTGCAGAAGAGAGAAATGGACTTAAGAGTTGGAATGGAGCATGGGTTGCTGCAACAGCTATAGGGACATATAGCTTTCGTTTGCCTAGTGGCCTAGTTTTAGTTTTGAACAATTGCTATTATATTCTTGCTGTCACTAAGAATATTACTTCTGTTACGTGTTTAGCAGTAAAGGGATTTGAAATTTTATTTTTTAATAATTAATGTCAAATTCAATGCGATAATTTTCTTAATGCTTGTGGAATATCAGTTGATGGCATTTATGTTCTAGATACTAAAATCAAAATTTTGAATATAACATTATTAAGAAATTGAGATTGGATAATAAAAAATCCTCATACTTATGGCACCATTATCTAGGCCATATAAATGAGACTCGCTTAATTAAGTTACACAAATGTGGAGACTTGGGAACAATGGAATGTTTTATGTTAAACAGAGGGGTAGTTGTTTGGAAAAGTTCCAAACAAGATATGACTGTCGATTCAAACACAAAATCTGAGTGCATAGCTGCTTCAGAAGCAGCTAAGAAAGCTATCTAGCTTAAGGGATTTATTGGTGATCTCGAAATGTTGTCCAGCTTTGTAAATCTAATAGTGGTCTATTACAATAATATTGGGGCTATTGCTCAGGCAAAGGAACTACGGTCTCGTCAAAGAAACACACATGTACTTAGAAAGTACCATCTTATTCAAGAGATAGTAGCCAGGAAAGATATAGATTTAGAATACATCCCAATGGATCAGAATCTAGCGGATGGGCTAACTAAGCCATTAACTCAAGTTAAACATGACCAACATGTTAATGACTATGGCATAAAGCACATGGGTAATTGGCTCTAGTGTAAGTGGGAGATTGTTAGACATGATGTATGCCCTAAAGGCAATTAGTGTGATATATCTTAATTAATTATAATGTACAAACAGTTTTGGATTATTATAAATAATAACTAAGGCATCTTTATTGCTTACTAGTGTTTTCAATTTATTTATGTATCTCACTGGTATCATATATGTATAGTATTATATATGTGCACATTAATAAGACAAAGTCTGTGACTACTTCATAACATGAAAGTGCGAGAACATATGGGAGTTATGTGTTTTGAGAATTGCACATACGTGTTACTATGAATAGTCTAAATAACCCTAGTCATAGTTTCATTTAGATTGGACATCAATTGAATGGAAAAACTAGCACGTGTAGGCTTACTCCTTGGATCAGATCGAAGCAGTCGATCTCACGAGCTGAAGGTGGTACCTTGAGTTAACACATGAACATATTTGAGTAATACATTGGAGATCGCTATAAGACAGACATTGAAAAATAACTATATCCATGTGTTGGTGTCATGTCTTATTACAGTAGCAGTACAAGTATCCTCAGACCTGAGATATTAGTTACCTTGTGTAGGAGTTGCTATACTTTGGATCATTTTTATTCATACCCTAGCGATTAGGATGATACCGGTGATTACGGGTATAGTGATGATCACATGTTAGTAAGCCGAGTAATCAAGATGGGATCCATCGCTCCTTATATAGTGATATAATAAGAGATGTACCTTAGGGCTCCTTGTTGAAGTGACACACTCATAAGATTGATAGAATGGGTTTCTAGTCAATCTTGATACATAATGGGTGAGTGGCATTCTTTGTGAACAAGTCTAATTCTTGGATAGCTACGGCTATCACATGAGCTGACACTTAATCAGAGCTCAAGAAACTAGATGATACTTAACTTGGTGGAAGGAGTGTATTGTATTAGTTACTATTGCAGAACCGGATCAAGTCACAAGCACGTGGCATTCTAAGTATGAGGGGATCATACACCTTTGCTAGAAAGCCCATTTGATCTACTAGAGCTTTCAAGTTCAATATCGGTCTGGAACATTGAGACTAAAGGTTCCTGGATGGAAAGCAAAGTTTAGGTTAACCTGTAGCGGCTCAATACTTTGGGATCCTATGAGGTTACACACTTTGGGTGTTTACCGAACTAAGTAAAGAACCTATGAACTAGGTCTATGATGAAAATATTTATGTGTCGAACTCGTTAGAAGAATTATTAATTGGTTTGACCAAATTAATAATTAAAGGAAATAAAGAGAAAAATAGGGAAAAATGCACGGAGCTGACAAGGGAATTTTTCCCCTTGTGGGTGGGCCCCAAATGAATATGGGATGTTTAGAGTGGGGCCTGTGCAATTTTCAACTTGTGGGCCGCTAGCACACTGGGAAAGCCTACGCGTAAGCTCGTAAGCTTTGGTTTGCGGAGCGGGCTTGCCTTGTGGAATGAGGCCGCGGGTTAGCCCGTAAGTCCAAGTGACCCGCGTGGCAAACCTACTTGTGGGATCGGAATATTCCCATCCCACATTGAGTTTTAGGGGGAGTCTAACACTCCCCCTTTTCCCTATTTATAGGCCACTAGTTCTCTTTATTTCCCACAACACAAATTATTTCAGCTCAGCTTTTCTCTCTGAGTTTAACATCTCTTTCTTTGTTCATTGTGCGAGATCCTTCACAAGTTTCTCCAAATAACAATGAATTTCTTTAGAAGGCTCTTTCTATTCGAAGAGAGCCTTATTAGTTTATATTTTTGGTTTGGTCTTTGAGCAGTCTAACAACTGCTATCGACTAACGGTTTCTACCTCTATGAGGTTTTGGTCGGTGAAGATCCGTGTGGATCAATCACAGAGGCTATCTTAGGTTGGAGGCTCATGCTAATGAAGTTCTATCGAATTGCTCTAAGGGAACGCCTCATCCAAAAGAGAAATGAAAGAACGCGTCAACTGGTAACGTCCTAAATTTAATGCTAGGTTTCATTTATAAGTTTTATAAACCTATTAGCATCTATGGAATGTTTTAACTTAAATTATATCAATCATGGCATGCTTAGGAAATCCTTTAGGTTAATTTTAAGTTTTGAAAGTCCACCTTGCTATGTTGCATGTTCAATAACTGTCTTAATTAACTAATATTTTTGACTCTGCCACTTCTATCTTAATTAATGGGAGCCCCAACGACCCAATCCGCATCCATAGGGGAGTGAAGCAGGGGGATCCCTTATCACCTTTCATTTTTGTATTAGTCGTGGAAGGTCTTAAAGAGCTCATTAATACAAGTATACGAGAAGGCTAGCTTCCAGGTTTCAAACTGGAAGACTCTTTACCGGATATTTCTTTGCTTCAGTTTGCGAATGATACAATTTGTCTTCTTCCACCGAATATATCTCTCATTCTGCCTTTCATTCGAATACTCCATTATTTTGAGATGATCTCAGGTTTGCAAAAAAATTTATCACAAGAGTTCTTTAATTGGAATTAATGTTGATGATTTCTCAATTCGCTCTTGTGCTTTAATGCTTGGTTGTGAAATTGAGAAATTTCTCATCCTTTGAGTTATAAGCGCTTAAGGTGTGGTAACTGGGATGCGGTAGTGGGAAAATTTCAGAATCAATTGGGTTGTTGGAATGGCAAGTGTCTATCTTATGAGAGAAGGGAGATCTTGATCAAATCGGTACTCTCTTCTATTCCGATCTACATGCTTTGTCTCATTAAATTACTGGTGATGGTGGAGAAACAATAAGTGTGCATTATGAGGAACTTTATCAAGGGGTGACTCGGTTAGCAATGGTTTGTGGAAAGTTGGAACATAATATATTTGCCTAAACACTTGGGTGGTTTATTCATTCATAATTTCAAACTCACAAATTGTAGTCTACTCCTAAAATGGCTATGGCACCTTCGTAGAGGTGATGATGAGCCACTTTGGGCTATTTTTTGTGCTCATCAGCATGGCTTCCCTTCTTGGTGGAATTTACTTGAATGTGACTATTCAAAACTTTCGTTGATATGGATGAATGTTGTCAACTGCTGCTGCTAGAATCAGCAACTCTAGGAATTTTTTACATTAAATTGTTTGTTTTAGTTGGCCAACATTATCTAGGCTCGACGTTGGCTAGAAAACTGGACATCTCGGGGACCTTTGAAGAATTCGTTCGAGGATTAATGGGAGCTTTGTGAATGGAAAAATTGCACGATTAATCAATTACTCGTTGGGATATTCGATAACGTTATGCAAGGCAAGCCGATTCGGAATAGACGACACTGTTTGGCTAAACAAAGCAGATGTACTGAGCTGAAAATTTTAAATTTTAACAACAACCCCTTCACTCTTTCTGACATCAGTTACTTAAGCCACCTTTGACTTCCAGATTGCTCTTGAATTTCCGCGTAATGATGATTCATTCCAATTGAATCTCAGGGCGAAAAGAATGTACTCGACTGCGTCTTTTTGTACTGGCTATTATGAGAGAAGCAATTGGTTGGTCCCTTCCCTCTCTTTTTTGCTGATTAGGAAATCTTGTATGCTCCCCCATGTTCAATTTTTTGGATGGCTATTACTTCATAGGAGAATATTGGTAACGAAATTTCTATTGTCTCGTGGTTGCGCTTCAATCATGGATTCATGTTGCACCTTTTATTTAGCAGGCAAATCAATGGATCAGTTGTTCCTCTTTTATCATGAAAGTTGGTTTATTTGGTGCACAGCTTTCAAATGGCTAGGTGTTTCAGTCCCCATCCCTGGTCGTGCATACGAATTCCTATTGCTTTGGAGATATCTCCTCAAGTTGGGAACTAAGTGAGAATTTGCAACTGCATTATGGTTTTCTATTACATAGAACATTTGGAGGAAAATGAACAAATTTGTTTTTGAAGGATCTCGTGGAAGGGAGAATTTGTTTGAAGCAAATGTTCATCGTTGTTGGCTTTTCTTTAAGATTAGGAATAATAAAAAAAACTATCTTTTTCAGCTTCTGACCTTTTGATCGATTCAAGCGATTTATGTTTATAATACATCTGTAATTTTTTGGACACTTCACGATTTGTGTCGCACTCTTTTAATATATTGTGGTGGGGTGCATTGTACGTAAGCAGGGTGCCAACATAGTTGGGATGTCCGCCCCAAATTTTCACTCCACCCTTTTCTTTGTGTGTGTAAGTATATGTGTGTGTGTGTATATATATATATATATATATATATATATATATATATATATATATATATATATATTCCAATTATGAGAATCACACATAAAATATCTTTAACGCCAAAATTGAAGATGAGGTTGT
This sequence comes from Euphorbia schlechtendalii, assembly GCA_949673415.1. Lineage (NCBI taxonomy): Eukaryota > Viridiplantae > Streptophyta > Magnoliopsida > Malpighiales > Euphorbiaceae > Euphorbia > Euphorbia schlechtendalii. The sequence continues at coordinate 47,215 of CATIWQ010428473.1, forward strand.
TTCTAAGGTGTGATTAAAAGTAAGTCACATATCCTTTTTCAATAAAGTTCTTAACGTTATTGAAAATTTCCAAGATATATATTAAATGGTGTGCTAATTTTGAGAATAATTATCATAATTAAATTAAATATTAATCTAACTTTGAATTATCGAGACATGGGTGTGAGTTTAGGAAAAAAAATCATCTTTACCCAGTTACCTGTCCCCATCCCTGTCTCTATTCAAAGATCGCCAAGTGTCAATTTTTAATATATTTTAATAGATATTAATTTCTCTCTCATGTTTTTTTATTTTTTATACCATAAATATTGGTACTTGGCAATTTTTGAATGATGGACAGGAATGGGAACAGATAATTGGGGACAGGGGATTTTTTTTCGATTATATGTTATCTATTTATATATTGGAGTTCTACTAAAGGGTTACTCGTCTATTTTATATAAATTGAGAAGCTGCATTTATATTAAACAGAAATAAAATAATATTCCATTTTACATGTAAGTTGTAATTGAAACATTTAAAAATTACAATTCAAATTTTGATATTAGATTAAAACATTTGTTACTTACTAAGTCATATACAAGTTGAGTGAGCATACAAGTTGAGTCGAGCTCATTCAACATTAAATCAATTAATTAATGTTAAGGCTCAATCAACTCTACTTATATATCATTCTTAATCTTTGTTAATTTTCAATGTGAGATAAACTCACGGAAAAAAATCTTTTACCCCCAACTCTGTTCCCCATTCAAAAATTACCAAGTGTCATTTTTAATGGGATAAAAATTAAAAAAACAGGAGAGAAAAATTAATAACTATTAAAATATAATATAATATGAGGTTTGACAGTTTTTTAATGGGGGATGGGAAATGGGATGGAACTTTTTTTCCGGAAAATTGATCCATAAGCCGCCTGTTACAATCCAGAGGCGGCCCATATTATTAATATGAGAGGTCCACGTCATTGATATGGAAATTTAGACAATGTATCTGGTCCTACCCCTAAACGTTATTTTTCCCCTTAATTTTTAAAAATTTTAAATAATCTTTTAACTTGTAAAAAATTTATCGGTTTACCTCTCTCGCTCACTTGTTATATTCTGGTTAATTTGAATTTTAAAAAATGTCATTAATCAAATTTTTCTTCTTTAAATCAGATTCTGGTACGTGAATTTGAGGTGGTAAGAGAATTATTTAAAAATTTTAAAAGTTTAAGAAAAAAATTTACGTTCAAATGCATAATATTTGAACATTCTTATGCCCTTTTAAGTTTTCCTATTAATAGATTAAAATTTCTTCATTCAAATACACCTGAATCAAAACAAAAAGCAGCTTTATTTTTATTAAGCTCTCTGTCGGTTTTAATATTATATAAATTTCGTTGTAATAAAAGAGTCGATTGAAAAGATCATGAAGACCTTTGATATGATAACATGGATCCTCCTTTTTGCCTCTCTTGTTTCCTTCCCCTGTATTGCCCATTCCCAATTATGGTAAGTCCTCTTTTTATTTATTTCACTTTTCATGTTCAATTTACACTAGGAAAACATAATTTCAAACTAATATTGATATTTTTTTATTGGTTAAGCCTCTAAACTTTCAACTAGACAGGCTATTGCTATATTGGCCATAAACTTTAATAATAAGATATTTTATCCTGCTAAAATGCATTTTTACCTGTCTAAACTTGTCATAAATTGTCTACTATTCCCTTGAATTTTTGAAAGTTTCTCAGCCTCTCATCTTGGTAAAAGTGTATCAAGTTACTCATTGAACTTGGTAAAAGTATATTAATTTACTCCTATATTCCACTTATCAGGTTTTAATTGCAAAGAGAAAATGACTTTTGAAAAGTCAAATGAACTAGACTCTGACATGTGATATTTATAACCAAACTGATGTTATTTTACCACGTTCATGGAGCAGACTTTTATCAAGTTTAGGCGGATGATCAAAGATGACTTTAGCCTATTTTCACGTTTCCACATTTTCAAACTATTTTGAAAACTACAAACTATTTCAGAAACTTAAAAAAACGTTTGGAGTTTTAATTATTGAAAATTGATAACTAATTTTATAGAATTTGGAAAAAGAAAACTGCTTCTTTAATATGCGTTCACTAGATTAACATGTGTATGTGATGAAATTGAAGGGAATAAGGACAGTGGAACGAAAATAGTCGAGACTCATGCTGAGTGCAAAATTTACAATCGTTGCCGCTATATAGGTCACGAACCTCCAAAAGCACCTGCTTGCAAACCTAATAGTTGCCGCGGAGGCCCTCCTTCTCCTTGAATCCATGTCATTATATATGTAACAGTTAGATCTCGTTTGATTGGCGGAATGGTTATTCCGCGGAATATGAGGAAAATGAGTGAAAATGGTGAAAAAAAGGTCGAGTATGGACCTAGAACCGTCGTCGGGAAGAAATAGATATTCCTAGCTATCATACAACTCATTGAATAGCTATTCCTCTCTCGAGAAGGAAATATCTATTCCATGAGTTGTATCATAGCTAGGAATAGCTATTCCATCCCGACGACGGTTGTAAAAAGATACTTCACTTTTTTTCATTCTTTTTTCTCTTATTTCACGGAATAGTCATTCCGCCAACCAAATGAGCCTTAGGCTTTGTTTGGATGATGGTTTGCCATGGTTCATTAAAGTACGGTACAGTACGGTATGGTTCTTTTAAAATTGTGTTTGGATCGATAGTATGGTATGATATGGTTTTTTTAAAATTTAGTTTGATTTAAAGAAGAACCATGGAGAACCACCAAATTCGTGATTCTATTTTCATGGTTCTTGAAACCATAAAAAAACCATGAGAGAACCGTACCATGAAAATAACCATATAACCAAACAAGGGAATTTAAGTTAGAACCATATCATACCATGAACCAAACAAGGCCTTATAGTAATTGCATATCTTAATTATCGATATGAAAAATAAATAAACGACTCTCATGTAATATATATAAACTTAGTTTTTTTGTGAAGAAAATATATAAACTTAGTTGATTACGAGTATCTCATATTGCAATTGTGTGTATGCTTTTAATTTTTTTTTGAAAAACATCTGGAGAAACAATGTGTTCCTCCAACGGAAAAAGATCGGAATGACTAAAAATTACGGGGCGAATGTCGCAACTAGATTGATGCATTCGCTTGCCTAGAAAACTCCCGTCCCTCTTTTAATTCATTAATAAAATCAATTTCCAAAGGAGCATGTAAAAGCGAAACATCCAATGCCCTAAGACAATAAGCAACTCGCCCTACACTATATATTGGATATGCCAACACCAAAACAGTGTCATGTAAAAGCAAAAATGTGCTGGCTTAGGAGCAATGCCTACACTTTTGCCAAAAAAAACAAGAGTCGGGAAATGCAATGTGGCTATAGCTCCCTATACCGACACTTTTGGTCAATTTTTGCTACATGCTAAAATGAGTTGGCATAGAACTCTATAGTAACATTTGATTGTCTTTTAATGACATTTTTTAGGTGTTGGTAAATGCATATGGAAATAACACTTTCACTTGATATGGTGACACTTTTGCTATAAATGCCAACACTTTTCATTAAAACGTT
>CATIWQ010428557.1:0-11625 GCA_949673415.1 Euphorbia schlechtendalii
ACCTTCAAATACCTTAAATATGCTTAATCTATCATGATCTATACTAATGGAACCTTAATTTCACTTACCCCCAATTCGGTTTACTATTCACCAAGAACTTGAAATCTGAAATTTTCTTCTTCTAGCCTTGATTCATTGAAATTGATGATGATATATGGCTTGAGGATCGATTTCTAACAAGAATTCGAAATCGAAACGAAGAAATCGAAAGTTTTAAGGATTATGAAATTGTAAAGAAATGGTGAGAAGGAAGATGAGGAATGAAAGAAATGGGGGAGTGATACGTATGAGAAAGATGAGATGGTGGTGTATTTATTTAAAAAAAATATATATAATGTCAAATTACCATTTTGCCCTTAGTTTAATTATTTTGTATACTTATCAAAATTTCTCGGTTAAACTGTCTTATAACTTCGTAATTTAATTCCGTAAAAGAATAATATGCACATATAATTATAAGCTCCCATGATAGCTTATATATTCTTTCTTGCATGTATTATAATTACAGAAATTTTCAGTCCCAAGATACATAATTACGGTCAAAGTTTGACCAGCGGTCAAACTTCGCTCCGTTTGACTATTACCGAACTTTAACATTTTCTCATCATTCCTTTAATATAGTAATAATAAGCCGATGTCAAAATTTAGAAATTTTGGGGTGTTACAGCCCCGGCCTAATCCTCTAACGTCATTATTATCTTGCATGTATACTTGTTTGGTTTCCGCGACATCCATATATTTGTAAAATGGGGTTCCTTCAATATGAGAATCCTCATTTTGGAGAACATGACTAATATATTTATATATTTTTTTACTTTTGATTTATTTGTAATTCTTTTATTATTTTTTTATTATAGGGAATATAAATGATGTAAAGAAATTAATATAATAATAATAATCAAATAATATTATTTTATGAGAATTTAAAATGGGAATGAAAAATGGGTAAGATGGTTGGGGTAAAAACACTGTAGATCTTGCAAATAGAGTTTGAAGAATGAAAAATGGTTAGACTTGTTCTTATGAAGTGTTCTACACAGCCCTTTAGTTAGCTGGTTTTTTCTTGTTTTATTGCTTTTCCTTTTTCCTTTATTATTGAAAAAAAATTCAAGGAAGAGTAAAAAAGCTGAAAACCGAATTGGAATCGAATGTATACGATTAGGTATTATATATCTCCTCTTATTAGTTTTGGTTCGGTTCAGTTTAGTGAAATAAACTGAAATCTGAATCAAAATCATTAAATATTAAATTTATTTAATCTTATATTAATTTATTAACTCATTTCATGTTCAATTTACATTTAATACTTAAAAATTAATTCTATTTTTTTTGTATTAACAATGATTTATATATGTTGATTTTTAGTCTTTTTATATTTTTAAAAAGAATAAAAAAATTTAAATTTTATATATAAAATAGTATTTCGGTTCATATCGAATCGAAATAGAACCACTTTATTTTTGTTTGGTTTAAACCTAATCGAAATAATTTAGTTAGGTTTTCAATTCATACAAGTCAGTCCCTTATTTGGACATAATATTTTTGTTTTTGTCATGACACCATAATATTTTCATTTTCCTCTTTTTTAAGTTTCTATTTTCTCTTTTACCTTCTTTGTGTATTTGCATTACTTAGGTATAATAACTCTTCGATCATACTCAATTTCGCACCAAAAGTCATTTTATGAATGCATCACGCTCGGTATGACAGTTGTTATACCTGGTTTAACAGTTGTTATATTCTTATATTTGAAGACAATACTCAATTTTACATAAAAAAAAATCATATTATGAATGACTTATAGTTGGTAAAAGAGCTATTATACCAGGTATAATAACTATTATCCTAACTATGTAACAATTTATATCACTTTTAAATTTTTATGAAATTGGCTTCAATGGTATCATATATTTTGTTTTGAATACATCTTACATTCATTCATTTTAATCTATTATTTTGTTAATATAAACAACAATTTCCTATCGTAATAGATGTTATACTTAGTATAAAAGATTTTATTCCTAATATAAAATTTATTATACCTAGTATAAAGCTCATTGAAAGTCATACAAAATTACAATATCTTGAGTTCTTTGTAAGATAACATGTTTTATTTCATCCTTTTCTGCTTTAGTATTTGTTCTTCTTGATGTTCTTCGAGCACGACTAAAAAACTGTGAACTTTTAGGGTCAACTTTAACTTGCTTTTTCCTAGTTGAGGTTCTTTTTGTTGTTTTAGGCTCTAAATATTGTTGTTAATTTCCAATTTCATTGAGCCCTTTAATCTAGAAAGGATTCAAAAGTAATCTTTAATGTAATCTTACCATCTAAAACTAAACAAATACATTATCCATTTTAAAAAGCACCTGATAAAATTGAATCAGAAATCACCTGATAAAATAGATATTATACCAGAGATAATAGTCATTATACCTAGCATATTATACAAATTTACATAATCATGAATAAAATATACATAAAATAGATTCAACTTTTAACCAATATGAATCTGTTATGATAGATCTTTCTTTATTTCCAATTTTGTAGAGAAGTTGTTAATCAAACTCCTAAGAATTACTCTTGATAGAATGAGTCATTGAAACTATGTAACCTAATAAATGAATATTAAGAGTAAGTTGTAAGCCAACTGTTAGTGCCATTGTTAGTGCCTCTGGAACCAATAGCTAAAATTTAATGCATAAACAATCATGTAATGGTCTCATTCAACCATCAAGTAACTAAATTACTATGTTTGTTTCATGTAAAGGCATCATAGATCAACAAAGCATGAGTTCTAACTTCTAGTTCAACTAAAGCTAAACAAAGACGCTTCTAAGTGAAATTGATATCGAAATCAAAACAAAATAAAAGATTATTCTGATCAAGCACCACTAACCTAAATCCTAAGTTTGAATTCTTCTGATGAAATAAACACACACAAAAAAGAAACATTAAACCTTGCAACAATAACTAAATCCTAATATTGAATTATGAAATTGTAGTGATTTCATCATTTACCTAGAAAGCTATAAAGCTTTTTGTATTTTCAAAGGCCGAGATATAAGGAAACACAAGCATGATCGTGAACGCGAGGAGTAGAGGTTGGTAAAGGCAGCGACGCGTAGAGAAGGATCAGAGCAAGAAGTGTTGAGAACACGGATCGAAGGACCGGAAACACCTTTGTTGATAGCTTCCATTGTTGTTGTTGGAATTATAGTGACGCCTCCATCAGTGAAATATTCAGCTAAACTCAAACCGAAGACATATTTCTCAATTAATATAAATCATAGGGAAGATGATTATGAATGAACTCGTCGAAGGGAGTAAGACAGAGGAGACCGGTGCCGTCATCGAGAATGAAAGTTGAAGTGTTTTCATAGAGATGGAGAATAAATTGGTTGAATGTTTTGTATCTGTAATTTTGAATAGAAATTACTGCAAAATCAAAAACTTAAACCTAAAAATATGGCATAGTCCCCATGTGAGCACAAGATGTTGTACCAGCTCGCGCGTTCAATGTTGACGGCTTTTCGGGATATTTATCCTAGAATCACACGATTTTCGACCATTCGATGATCTTCAATTGGGAGTTCTCGTTAAAAGTTATGTTTGTGACCCTAAATAAATATTTAAAGGCTTAAAATATTTTTAAAGGACATATTTCAGGGTCTAAAATAATTTAATTAAATCATTTTATATTTTTTTATTATTTCAAAAATCAATAAAAAAATAAAAAAATAAAAGAAATAATAAATTAGAGGGAATGGCCCATGAAAATCATATTTTCATGGGCCACCTTCGCCGGCGAGAATGCATACCTCGCTGGCGAGGCTGTCACCCTCGTCGGTGAGGGCAGGACCCTCTCTGGCGAGGGTGCCTACCTTGCCCGCGTAGGTGTGACCAAAAAAAAAAAAAAAAAAAAGAAATTACCCCTATAAATAGGGGGAATTTTCAATTGCAAGGGGGCTGGAAATTTAGAGAAAATTCTCTTTTTCAGATAAGAAATACAGACAAATATTTTCTTTTAATATTTTTTTGGATCCAAAACACTTTTGGATCCCAAATCTCTTCATCTTTTAATCAAATTTCTTCATCTTTTTTTCTTCAAATATCCTTAGATATTCTCGTGTCTAAAATAAATTTAGAAATCGAGTCTGATTATCTTTTTGGATAAATAAATACTTATTTTTCCATATTAAACGACAATTAAATCAAAACGAACGAGGAACACACCCGGGGATCGAATGGATACGCCGAAGTGGATTCATACTGCAAGGGTAAGCCTCTGAGTTCCTAGAACTACGAATTTCAAGCTCATCATCTGCTTCATATTTTTCTGATTTTATTTGTGGACCTAGGAATATTTTTTATTTCTTTTCATGTAAATAAAGTTGTAATTCTCTTCTATATCTTTATTTCTTTTCTTTATTTTTATTAGAATACCCCAAAGAAAGGAATTAAAATTATTCCCGGATAACAGACCTCACAATTTGCATGCAGTCATTTTCACTAATAAAATTGATCAACATACGTGTAAATAAAAATGAACTATTTTTATTTAAAATAACAACTTAAATCGTCGAAGTTTTAATTAGGCCACACAGGCCTCTCTAAAATCAATTCGAACATATGTGCCATATTCCGTGATAACCTTTGCGGATGCAGGTTAGATGTATGCCTATGATTTACTTTCCTTCAGGTATTGCATATATTTTTAAGGAAAATGTAATTAATAGGTTAGCGGGCAATTGCATCCCCCGATTTTTGGAAGCCCTGTAATCTTTATTTTTCGCATTTATTTTCCGCATTTACTTACTGCTTTGTGGATGATTTATTATTTCCCATTGTGGATGGTTTATTATTTTGCAATACGTGAATCATGCATATAAAGTCTAAAGACAACCTAAGTGCGAATATGCACAATTAAGAAAATACGATTTTCTGTAGATATAATATAATGTGATCACTTAAGAAATAAGCAACTTATCCTGGACCCGAATCTCTGTGTCTTGGTGGGCCGTCCCTCGGACGTTAAGCCTCACAGGACTCTAATTCCTGGAAAGAGCTAATCCAGGTGGCGACTCCACACTAAGAGACGGCGGATTCGGGTTCGAACCGATCTAAAATTGTTTTCGCCTTCTCTTTCAACCTTTTTACTGGGTCCACGACCCGGTGCTTTTCTTTTTAAACACCCCGGTGGACCTCGCCTCTCATCTCCGCGCGCTCTCGGCCCACCGCTCCGTGTCGCCCACTCACACGCCAAATTATATTTTTTTAAATATGGTAAATCCCTAAAGAGCCCTACAAATAATGATTCATGGGACAAGGACACATGAAAGATTTAAAAAGGGCTTCTATGGGCTTAAAGCTTCTTTTAATTTTTGGCTCATTGTACTATTCTATCTATTTTCTGTGTTAAGTTTTCTTTTTGTCTTAGGAGAAATATTTTATATTTTTATGAACTGCAGGCTTTTTTGTTTCCTGTGTAATCATAATTTTTCTTATGGGGCATGGTTAAATAGCCTTTAATGAGGCATTCATTAACAATGTTAAAGAAATATGAACAAATATGCTTATTACATATCAAGGAAGTAAAATAAAATGGAAAATCTTATAGCAAAGATGATAAATACTCATTAGTCATTTTATAGAGGATATAGTATAGATAGGCGACATGATCACATCTCTTGTGACCAAATGAAATCACCAAGGCTTTGCTTGCAACACAAAAGTTTGTGAAATTCATTTGTAAGTCAAAATTTGTTTACTTGGAAGATTCAAATTCTAAAATTGAAATCCATGAAACTTAGGACTTAAATGCCTTTTTGGGACATGTTCTATAGTTCAAATGCTTTTTTGGAGCATGACTAATTGAAATTGCCTATATGATGCATGATGTATTCAATTTTTACCTATTTGGTACCTGACATATCAAATATTGATATAAAAACTTATGGGACTATTGAGGATTGATAATTATATGCTTGATCAACGAAACATACCCATTCTCCGAATGACAATATATTAATTTCACTCTTTTTGCGTTGTAAAATAGACACTTTATGTACTAAAATTAAATAAAGCAAGCACTAAATAGGTATATAGTGAATACATTAGATACGTGATAGGTAAAAAGTGAATACATTATGCACCAAATAGGCAATTTCAATATATCCAGCATCAAAAATGCATTTGAATTATAAAATAGACCCCAAAAAAATATTTAATCCTGAAATTTAGTATGTCGGGACAAAAGCCCACTAAATTAGGTGAAATTTCCAAATCTAAAAATTGAAAGAACAAAATCAATAAAAGTTAATTCAACTTCACATGTTTAATCATGTCATACCAATCAATAGATTTTATTTTCAAAATAAATTTCATATTTAAAATTATTTGTTCCAATCGGGCCTTAATTTTATATTTATAGGCTATTTCTTTATTTGCATTATTTTCTTATAAACTTTAGGGTCTACAAATTTTTAATTTGCAAGACTAAAAGAAATAATTTTTTTTCTTTTACATGAAAGGAAGATACATTTTTTCCTTTTATATTTTTTTAAGTTGACTTTGTCCACCCTTATAACTACATTCTCTCTTTTATTTAATTTGAATTTTGCAACTTCACACAAAAACCGTTGATTTTTTTAAATCGATGCTTTGAAATATTTTGTTTGTCTTAATTTTATCTTTAAAATGACGTACACTTTGATTTTTTCGAAAAAAATGTTTCCCAATATTATACAGTGTATAATTGTGGTATAATGTCCTTTTTACTACCTTTTCATAAAAGCGTTATACATGATATAAAGTTGTATGATGAATATATAGATTTTTTTCTCCTTGATGTTCATAACAATACTGATTTCCCCGTAAAACATGAAGATCTTAAACCTGATATAAAAGCTCTTATACATGGTATAATAGAGGTTATGTTTACAAAAAAAATCACTTTTTAGTAAAATTACAATTTACCGTAGTCTTATACATAATACAATAGTTGTATAATACCCGTTTTTATTGCTTTTTTCATGAAGGCGTTGCACAAGATAAAAAAGTTGTATAATGTATTCTATATAATTCTTTTTAAAATACATTATACCACTCTTATAGATTGTATAACGTCTTCATGAAAAATTATTTTTTTATTATACAGCTATTATACTATGTATGAGATTGCGATAAATTTTTTATTTTTTCAAAAAATTCAAAGTGTATGTCATTTTAAAGATAAAATTAAGACGAACAAAATATTTCAAAGCGTCGATTCACAAAAACCAATGGTTTGTGAGAAATGAAGGTTTGAAGTTGCGAAATTCAAATTAAATAGGAGAGGGTTGCGTAATTCAAATTAAATAGCAGAGGGAATGTAGTTACAAAGAGAAAAGGCTAAAAGAAAAAAAAATCTAATTAAATGACAAATTGAATATTAATTACTATTTATTATTGTAAAAACAATAAAATCTAACTTTTTTTCTGGTATATAATTTAATTATCCTATATTTATTTTGTATTTTCCAGACTTTATATAGAAAATTATTCTTTTCACAATACAAACACACATTTTCGTATTTACATTTTGGTCCATTTTCAAAATATCATAACTCGTGAGAATTTTTCACTTTGCAATGGTGACTTGTGTTGCAGAGCATTACTTAAGACATATAACTCTGAGTATATGAGTTAAGGGCATCGTTACCCAATATAAAAAGACTTCTTAACAAAGTATTTAACACTATATATGGAAAGTTTTCTTAGTAATTCAATTAATTTCATGAACAAAAATTCAGAAAAATATAAGCATTCAGTTAATATAGCATTCAGTTAAATTAGTCTATGGTGCAAATAAAGGATTTGTTTGGGTTCTCAACAAAATCCTAACCGCCTCTATTTCTCTATTATTCTTTATTCGTATAAGATTTATCTGAGGAGGAAGAAGATGCTCCTTTGAGCGTTCTTCATCCTCATTCCAATTAGTGTTTTCCTGTTTTGATTTTTCTAATTTTTTTGTTGTGTGGAATAAATTTTTTTTTATTAATTTCCGTTATGCTGTTCACTATCTCAATTGTGGATCTGCTGTGACACATCAATATTTTGATAGTTTTAGTGCTAGGTTTCTAGTCAAAGATACATGCTAATATTTCACATTAGGTTTCCAGTTTTATAGCTTTTAAGTTAGATTGTTCCAGATTGCAGAACTCTTTAGTGTTACGAAGTACACCGGAGTTCTTATATTTCTAGATTTACAATAATGTGATATGGAGCTTATTAGAATATATTTTGCATAATTGTTATTGTTTGTATATTTTCTTTATGAATTCCTCATACACGTGGTAATTTTTTCCTATCTCCCAACGTTTCAATTTGGTGAGATTATCATTTTTTGGGATTAGGTAAGATATTTAGTTTGATTTGTTTGATTTTTGTCAATGTATCAGTTAATATATAATATATATTTCAGTATTGATGATAATTTCCTTTTTAATAAAAAAATTTATACATAAAATGAATTGAACTCTTACAAAAATAAAGTTTCTAAACACCCTCCACACGTCTCCCAATCATATCTTGAAGTTCTAACTAATTTGAAGTGGAGATGTTCTTTCCTCTCTACAATGAGCTTTAGGAACTAAGCCCATTTTAGATGGGATGACTTCTTGTGTTATCACCTAAAAATGTTGGTTATATGTCTAGGAATTGGACATTTTTTAAAACAAAACTAAAAAAAATGTTATCATATCATACAATTAGATATCTTTTATATGTTGATCATTAAAAATGTTTGACATCTGTTAAACATTTAATAGAATTATTGTGTGTTTCATATGTTATCATGTCTAACCAATATGTGATGGATGTTTAGTAGATTACTATTTACATAGTAGCAATTCATTTACGGACAGACCAAGTTCTTAAGGTATTGGTTCTTTGATTTTGCTCATTTTGCAACTTCAAAATTATCTCCAACATATATTTTGCAATAATAAGATACTTTTCCTTATAGTTTTTGTTGAGTTTCAGCATATTGTGAAGGTAATTGTTATCATATCATACATTAAGGGATTTGGTAAGTAGGACGGGTATCGAAACTCACAGACAATTCTATTAAGTAAATGAATTCTCAATTTCTTTTTTTAATGAGGTTAATTTCGGAAATCCGGGCTCCATTTATTAATTAGAAAAATAAAATAAACAAAATAAAGAAGGCTGAAAAGAAAGGGGAGAGAAGCATAAACAACTTGAGCTAGCGCATGATAAGCTAACACATGGTAAAGAAACCAATCAAAAAAGAAAAATGACAAAAAGTTTGTGCGAATGATTATGATCTCGTTGAATTTGCTTACGTGTAGCTACTTAGAATCTTTTCTTGTGTGTTATACGAAAGACATGCCGAGATGAGGCACTACTAATCATGTCCGGGCTCTATCGCAAATCCCGAGAAGATTGTAATTAATCACTACAACAACCATTCCTTCTATTCCTTCCCAAAACGATTTTCCACTAAGAAGCACACGAATCTGATGGGTCCAGACTCAAATTCAAAGGTGGTATTAATTAGGTTGGCTTGTTTGTTTGTTTCCTCATTTATCAAAAGTAGATGGTTGATTGGTGAGAGTTAGTTGCAACAATATTGAAAAATTGTGAACTAATTTGCCTATAAATAGGCACCCTCCCATTCATCCAAAGGATCATTCAAGCAAACATTCAAGTTTCTTTTGTAGAGAGCTTCCTACAAAAAGAGTTTAAAAGAGTTTCCTCTTGTAGAGTAATTTATTACCACAAGAGAGTAATTGGAGAAGGGGGTTGAGTGATTTTACCTTGTGAGTAAAATTGGGGTGTTTCCAACTATCTCCTAAATTAGTTTATACCTCGAGTTTGGGTATACTTGAGAGAGCTTGTATTTTGTATTCCCATTATTTATTAGTGGAGTTATCGGTGCCCAGTGGTTTTTTCCCTTTCAAGGGTTTCCACGTAAATCTCTGTGTCTCTTTATTGCTTTACTTATTTTACTTGTTGTTGCGAATCTATTTTAGTTAACACATATCACCCGGCTACCGAATTATCTGTTCAGGACCTAACAATTTTTACTTGCTGGAATTGCTTCTGTTTTAGCTCTACTTGTCTTCTTCGCCATGTTCTTGTATGAACACAGACAAGTCTTGATCTCACTTCACCATTCAGATTCTTCAGCTTGGTCCAAGATTCTTGTTTTGATCCGAACCTTTGACCAAAAGGACTTGAAATTTCGCACTTTCAGGAATAGTGACCAAAGTATGAGTAGCTTTTCTCCAACTAGTCCATCACCAACCAATTAGTTAGCTGCTATCTTTTATTTTATGAAAAATATGATCAATGGAAAATTAGTTATGTACATAGTATATTTGGAACATTGAACACAAATATATATATAAAGTCAAATCCAATTTGATATTTGGTTGAAATTTATTGTTTTTGTAAGGAGATATTTGGTAGAAATTTATTAGAACCGTGTTCTAACACCCGGTCAAGCATTCTTGTCCTATTAATTGGTTCAAAATAGTAGTTCACTAAAAGAATGAGCATGCTTTTTTCATTAAAATTTGTCAAGTAAAAAAAAAATAATGAAAAACAACCTCACCCCATTCTACCTGAATGTGAACTCGAACTTGTAATTTATAGGATCACAATTTCATGTCTTAACCAACTAGGCCAAGACAGTTGTCACGTAGAATGAACATATTGGTTCAAATTGAAAAAAAATTGATAAAATGACACATAAAAACATTTAGATGACAATATTTTATTGATATATAAAAATAGAACGATCAATTTTGTACATTGATATCATAATGTATAGATATCTATGTATAGATATTTATGTATTTTCGGTTATTTATTAGTTTAGTGTGTATGTCTATTTAAAATAACGTTGTTTAGTAGGTTGTAACTCATATATTAATTTTTTGTACACCTAAACTAATTGACTAGTATATTAATATATATATATTTTAAGTTTTTCCATGATATTTTTAGGGAGTTACTACGCGTCGCCCGTTTTTACTTCGCGTCGCCCTTCTAAAAGACAAAAATACCCCCGAAGCAAAAAAAATTTTTTTTTCACCCCTCGCCGGATTGGCAATTCCGGCGACTGTATAATGGCCGGCTGGATTTTCCAGGCCGGAATTTTATTCCGGCCAGCTTGAGACTTGGCCGGAATAAAATTCCGATGGCTGGCCGGAATAAAATTCCGGCAAATTCTCGAGCTGGCCGGAATTTTATATTTGGCCGAAATTTTATTCCGGCCATAATATGGTTCGGCCGGAATTTTATTCCGGCCAGTTTGACACTTGTATTCCGGCCAGCCTACTGGCCAGCCGGAATAAAATTCTGGCCATGTGTAAAACTGGCCGGAATTTTATTCCGGCCAGGCTAAGGGAGGGAAAAAGTTTTATTTCTGAAATTTTAACTGAAAATATAAAATTTGATTGCGGAAATATATTTTATGACTGATAAATTCCATGAATACAATAAAATACAAAGTTCATAATATTAAAATATAAGTACAAATTTCAGTACCAAAATGTTAAACAACAATAATAATGCAATTACGAGAACAATTAAAATTAAGTACCAAAATGTTTAAAA
>CATIWQ010428559.1:0-15341 GCA_949673415.1 Euphorbia schlechtendalii
GTCCCAAAAAATCCAAAACAAAGAGTCTCGCACACGAGGGGTCTCGGAAGCGAGACTCCCTCGCGAGGCCTCGCGGGGTCTCCCGCGAGGGCTGCTCGCGAGGCCGCCTCCTCGCGAGGCTGCCTCGCGCAGCCTCGCGAGGGCTACTCGCGAGGGTGCCTCCTCACGAGCGCAGCTTGCGAGGCCGCCTCCTCGCGAGGCTGCCTCGCGCAACCTCGCGAGGGCTGCTCGTGAGGGTGCCTCGTCGCGAGACTGCCTCGCGCAGCTTCACGAGGCTACCTCGTGCAGCCTCGCGAGGGCTGCTCGTGAGGCAGCTCCTCGCGAGGCTGCCTCGCGCAGCCTCACGAGGCCGCCTCCTCGCGAGAGCTGCCTGGCGCAGCCTCGCGAGGGCTGCTCGTGAGGCTATCTCCTCGCGAGGCTGCCTCGCGCAGCCTCGCGAGGGCTGCTCGCGAGGCAGCTTCCTCGCGAGGCTGCCTCGCGAGGGCTGCTCGCGCGAGGCCGCCCCTTCGCGAGGCTGCCTCGCGATCGGGACTACGTCTCTGACATTTTTTTTATTTATTATATATATATATATATATATTTATTTAGTTAAATAATTTAAAACGTCCGAGGAGGATTCCCATATGAAGATCGTCGGATGGTCGAAAATCGTGTGATTCGAGGATAAATTTCCCGAAAAGCCGTCATCATTGAACGCTCGAGCTGGTACAAAATCCCGTGCTCACAGTAACATGATCTTGAGTGTCATCTAATCCTAAGTGTATGTGATGAGAAGATGTTATGTTACATCATATTTACATTATGAGTGTGTGCGTCCAAGTGTCTGCACAAAGATTCATGGTTAACATGACATTTGTACAATAATAAGTACATAGCACATAGCATGCAACGTCCAAACTTCCAACCATACAACTCCTGCGCGAAGGGTTTTTGTCTAGTCTTTATCCTAAAGAGCGTAACTATAAGAAAATATAATGCATGGTCATTTGTTTGGGTAACACCCTAGGAAAAATGCCTATTGCTTATTTACATGAGGTTTGTAAATGGGTTGTTGATGTAGAAGGTTCTTGTTGCACTAAAATACACTCCAAGCCTCTAACGAGGGAGGTACATGCGATATGGCAATAAGTGCTCCACCCGCTCAAGTACTATCTTTTCTCAACGAGATAGATTAGTACAGGAGAAAGATTTGCGGTAATAGGGGTACCTTAGAATTACGGGCTAATCCCTTCTATTGTAATGCAAAATTATGAATATGCCATAATTAAGAAAATACGGAATAATGTGACTAATAATTTTTGGCACTTATTCAAAATCTTAAATCTTAAAAAAACAAGTTTTTAGAAAAAATTCTTAGCGGAGTCGCCACTATGAGGGGACGACATGGAGCGGTGGGTCGAAAGCACGCTGAGATAAGAGGCACGGTCCACCGGGGTGTTTAAAAAGGTACCAGGTCGAGGACCTTGAAAAGGTTTGGTAGAGAAAGCGAAAACATTTAGATTAGTCGAACCCAAATCCGCCATCTCTTAGTGTGGAGTCGCCACATGGACTAGCTCTTTCTAGGAATTAGAGTCTTGTGAGGCTTAACATCCGGGGGACAGCCCACTAAGACACAGAGATTCGTGTCTGGGATAAGTTGCATATTTCTTATGTGATCACACTATACTACATCTATAGAAAATCGTATATCTTAATTGTGCATATTCGCACTTAGGTCATTTTCGAGATATAGTGCATGATACACGTATGTGCGGAAAGTAGTAAATCCATACACAAAGCAGTAAATAAATGCGAAAAAGTAAAGATTAAAGGTTACATAACCTCGGGGGATGCAACTGCCCGCTTAATCTATTAATTACAATTCCCAAAAAATAATTGAAATTGCAATACCCGAAGGAAAATAAAACCTAGGCATACATCTAACATGCATCGACAACGGTTAGCACATGGTATATAATACAGCATGAATATTTACATGTGTGCTCGACTTGATTTTGGCAAGGCCTGTGTGGCCTAATTAAAATCCTCGATAATTGAAGCAGCTCTAGGAACTCAGAGGCTTACCCTTTCGGCGTGAATCCACTTCAGTGTGTTCGTATGATCTCTGGGAGCGTTTCTCGTTTGTTTTTTAGTCGTGTTTGTGTGGAAAATAAATGTTTATTTATCCAAGAGATAATCAGACTCGAACACTAAATTTGTTTTAGACCCGAGAATATATGAGGATTTTTAGAAGAAGAAAATAATGGAGTTTGGAATCCAAACGTGTTTTGGATCCCAAAAATAATCAAAGAAAAATGTAAAGAAATTGTAGAAAAAGTCGGAATTATTTTCTAGAAAAAAATATTATTTTTTGTAAAAATTTCTCCGTCTTTGTCGAGAGAAAACTATAATTTTTGTGAATTTTTTCCGATCTCGAACACTGAAAAATCTGCGAATATTTATAAGTGAAAACACCCAAAAAATCTAAAAGGAAACATTTTTCGGCGAGGCTCACCGGAAATTTGGGCGAGCCTTGCCAAAAATTCTGGCGAGCTCGCCAGAATTCTAGCAAGGTTGCCAGAAATTTCGGTGAGCGATTCTCGATTTTTTTATTTTTATTATTATTTTTTTATTTTATAAAAATATAAATTAATTAATTATTACCAAAATCTACTTTTTAAGTCTTAAATAATTTAAGTCCTTGAAATAAATTGGTGACGAGGAACATTCTCATTCAAAGATTTTCGGATAATCGAAAGTCATGTGATTCGGGGATAAAAATCTCGAAAATCCGTCATCATTGGATGGGCGAGCTGGTACAAAATTCCATGCTCACAACAAGTATTTCGTCTTGCGTCATTTATATTAATTAAGTTATATGCTTTCGAGTTAACTTTAAGAGTGATTTCGGGGTTAACAAGATTGTATATAGTCATTGGATCTGTGATTATAACGTTGTTTAGTGAACCAACATTTTTGGAGTTGTAACTTGCTAAATATGGCTATGTGAGAGCAACCCATACTAAGCATAGTATTATTGTTATCTAGTCTTTTATAAGTGTCATAATTCACTTACCCTAGATTTAGAAAAGTCATTTCATGTGTTGCTCTGCGCTGAATTATTGAATATTTGGAAGTCTAGAACCGTGTTTGTTAAAATTATCTAGTGTAGGAAATATTCTTGATGATTTTGCATATTTTTCTCTACTATACTTGTTCTTAGTGAATATCTATATAATTCACATCTTCTCTAATCTATTCATGCATGTGTCTATTCATCAGTCTATCATCCAAACCCTACAATATATTTTATTTGTTTTGTTCTGTAACTCTAGTTGGTCCTTAGAATCGAATTCCTTCCCTGTGGAATCGATATCTTTTAAAATTACATCGTAACTGTATAATTGCAGTTATCATTATTTTTCTATTTGATAAGGGGTACTGACAACACTTATTCATATTAAGAACTTTTATCTTATTAGTAGAAAAGTGGGGAACAAGTTTTTAGCACTGTTACCGAGGATAAGCCTTTTAGAACCAGTATGGCCAAAATCTTGCGAACAGACATCTATAAGACATAAACTCGAAAATAACTATATTCTTGTGTTGGTGTCATGTCTTATTGCAATGGTAAAACAAGTTTCCTCTGACCTGAGATACTAGTTACCTTGTGTAGATTTTACTATACTTTGGGTCATACATATTAATACCTTGGAGATCAGGATGATACAGGTGATTACGGGTATAGTGATGATCACTCGTTGGTAAGCCGAGTATTCAAGATGGGATCCATCGCTTCTAATATAGTGAAATAGTGAGAGTTGTACCTTAAGGTCTCTTACTGAATAGACACACTCAAAAACATCCTGTCAGACTATAAGATTGATATAACAGGTTTCTAGTCAATCTTGATACATTACTGTGAGTGGTGTTCTTCGTGAACAAGTCTAATTCCAAGATAGCTACGGATATTACATGAGCTAACACTTAATCAAAGCTCCATAGATTGGATGGTACTTAACCTGATGGATGGAGTGTATTATGTTGGGTACTATTGCAAAACCTGGATCACATCACAAGCATATGATGTTCCGAGTATTAAGGGATCATATGCCTTTACTAAAAAGCTCATTTGATCATCTAGAGTTATCACGTTCC
The DNA here is from genome assembly GCA_949673415.1 of Euphorbia schlechtendalii. Taxonomy (NCBI): domain Eukaryota; kingdom Viridiplantae; phylum Streptophyta; class Magnoliopsida; order Malpighiales; family Euphorbiaceae; genus Euphorbia; species Euphorbia schlechtendalii. The sequence goes on from CATIWQ010428559.1 coordinate 4,138, forward strand.
ATATCGATCTGTAACACTAAGCCTAAAGATTCCTAAATGGGAAGCCAAGTTTAGGTTAACCTCTAGCGGCTCTATACTTCGGGATCCTATGAGTTCACATACTTTGGGTCTTCACCTTACTAAGTAAAGAACATATGGACTAGGTCTATACCGAGAATATTAAGGATGTCAAAATAGCTGGATAAATTATTAATTGGTTGGACCAAATAATAATTAAAAGGATTTAAAGGAGGAAGTTTGAGAAAAATTGCACGATGCATAGGAAGGGAATTTTTCCCGTTGCGAGTGGGCCCCGCAAACATGGGTTGTTCACTGGTGGTGCCTGTGCGGCGGCCTGGCAAGTAAAATTTGCTCGCAAGCCACTAGCATGCGCTGGCATTGGGCTAGCACATGCTAGTGGGTAGCAAGCCCGTGAGCGCTGCCTTGGTACCGCTTGAGTAGGCCTATTGTGCTGGCCCACTAACAGCTAGCAAGCTAGGCCAAAGCTTGTGGGATAAGGTAAGTCTGTTAAGGCTTGCCTTGAGCAGCTGCACAAAGCCCGGGTAAGCAGGCTATGAGTGGGTCAACCCTTGAAGCCTAGGGCTCCGCTTGGATGGACTTCTTCTGGGATGGGGATTTCCCCATCCCACATTGCTAAAAAGGGGAGCTTTCACAATTCAACTCAGCCTTCCTTCATAGTTTTGACATCTCTTCTTCACAAGCTTTTTGCGAGATCATCTATGAGTTTCTCCTTTATAGCAAGAATTCTTTTGAAGACTTATTCATTTTTTAAGAGAGCCTTCTAAGTAATATTTTTTAACTGGTCTTCAAGTGGTTTAGCAGCTGCTATCTACCAATGGGTTCTTCTTCAATGGGAGATTTTGGTTAGTGAAGATCTGTATGGATCAATAATAGAGGCTATCCTCTATTGGAGGCTAGTGCTAACGGATTGTTGTTGAATTATTCTAAGGAATCACTGCACCAAAGGAAGGCACGCATTAACTGGTAATGCTCTTCACTTTGAGAAAGACCTAGCAGCCTTTACGATCTATCACGATAGATCTTTATACTAAGTATAAAAGTTGCTTCTCTAAGGTCTTTCATGAAAAACTTCTTTGATAACCATAACATAACTGTTTGAAGAAAAAGGACATCATTTCCTACTAATAATATATCATTAACATATAATACAAGGAATTGACCGCACTCCTACTAACCTTCTTATATGCATAGGGCTCATTAGCAATTAGCACTAAACCAATTTCTTGGATTATCTCGTTAAACCATATATTCCAACTCCTTGATGCTTGCTTATGTCTATAGATGGACCTTTGCAATTTACACACCCTTGAGCCATCTTGAGATGTAAAACCTTTGAGTTGTATCATATATACATCCCTATCGAGGTTCCCATTAAGGAACGCAGTTTTCACATCCATCTACAAGATCTCATAATCATAATGAGCAGTGATGGTAATGAGTATTCTGATATACTTTAGCATCGCCACTGGTTAAAAGATATCATCATAGTTGATACCTTCTTTCTGACTATAATCCTTTACAACTAGCCTTACCTTATAGGTAATTACATTACCATCCATGTCTGAATTCTTTTTGAAAACCCACTTGCATCCTATGAGCTTAACCCCACTTAAAGCATTAACCAAGTTCTAGACTTAATTTCCGTACATGGAGTCCATCTTTAACTTCAAGGTTGTAAACCATTTGTTAAACTCTAAGCCTTCCATATCTTCTTTATTAGTCTTAGGCTCGTCATCTTCCATGAGAAAGATGGGCTTATCATTAGTGAGGAAGTAGCCACATCTTTCGAGAATGATTAGAGCCCTACTTGACTTACGTAATGTCGATGTTATAATAAGTTATTACATGCTTACACTTTCTTGTGTAATAGGTGTAGGATCAATCAGTATATTATCAATTTGTTCCTCTTATGCATCCATCTCAAGATTGCTCCCACTAGCTTTCTCAAGAATATGTTCCTTCTCGATGAACTACGCATTCCTAGAAACAAGTGCCTTTTGTTCCTTGGGATCATAAAAAGTGTAACTCATAGTCACCTTGGGGTAACCTACAAACACAAACCTATCAGACTTACCACCCAACTTATCTGAGCTAGTCCTTTTAACATAATCAAGACATCCCCAAACTCTTAAGTGATGAAGAATTAGTTTCTTACAATACCACATTTCATATGGCGTTTGATCAACTAATTTTGAGGGCTCTCTATTTAAAATATAAACTGTGCTCTCAAGTGCATAACCCCAAAAGGATCTCCTAAATTCTTCTTGGCTCACCATGGACCGAACAATATTAAGTAGGGTTGCATTCCTCCTTTCTAACACTCCATTGTGTTGGGGTGTATAAGGAGGTGTCCATTGGGATAAAATACCATTATCCCTTAAATAATCCTGAAACTCTTGGCTCATGTATTCACCTCATCGATCAAATCAAAGGATCTTGATACTTTTTCCAAGTTATTTTTATACATTGGTTCTGATTCCTTTGAATTTCTCAAAACTTTCAAACTTGTACCTCGTAAGTTACAAATAATTATATCATGAGTACTCATCTATAAAGGTTATAAAGTAGATGAAACCATTAAGTTTCTTAACACTCATTTAACCACATACATCATAGTTTATTATTTACAAAGTACTTGTTACATGTCAACCCATTCCTTTTAAAGGTTTCTTTGTCATCTTCCCTTTTAAACAAGGTTCGCACGCCCCATAAAATTACCATTCCATTGAGCCCAAGTCACCACATTTGTGTAACTTAGTTAAGCGAGTCTCATTTATATGTCCTAGACGATAATGCCATAAGTACGAAGATTTCTCATTGTCTGATTTTAATTTCTTAGCAATATTCTTATTTAGTTACTCAGTTTTAGTATCTAGAACATAAACACCATTCAAACACATTCCACAAGCAGAAAGAATATTATTGTGGTGAATTTTGCATTTATTATTGGAAAATAAATTTTCAAATCCGTTTGGTGCTAAAAACGCAATAGAATTAATATTCTTAGTAATGGAAGGATTGTAATAGATATTGTTCAAAACTAAAACTAGGACACTAGGGAAATGAAGGCTATACGTCCCTACAGCTCTTGCACCAACCCGTGCTCCATTTCTAACTCTTAGGTCAATTTCCCTCTTTGCAAGCATACTAATGTTTCGCAACCCTACACAGAATTGTAGATATGAATACCACAACCAGTATCTAATACCCATGTAGACTCATAAGGAACTATAGAGAAACTCTCCATCATGAACATACCTAAAGTAGATGCCTAACTTGGCTTCTTCTTCACTTGTTTAGAAATCTGAACCTTGCAATCCTTTGTTAGTAACCTAATTTGCGATATTGGAAGTAGACATTTGCAGTTCCTTTCTTACCTTTCTTCTTCTTATTGATTCTCTTCTTAGCACTTAAACCCTTTCAAATCTTAGGCTCTATAGGTTTCTGCATGTTAACTAACTTGGCAGTATAGAGTCAATCTTCTTCATATAATAATGTCACAAAAAGTGAATATTAGTCAATGAAGTAAGAATGAGATCTGAACATAATTCGTGATCAATCACAAAATGCAATTGAGTCCGCTTCTTTGTGTAACCTAATAGTTTAAGAGCATGTTGTGGTGCTGAAGTGCCAGCCTGCATCTTGGTTCATAATAAGAGTTTTAATGTATCAAATCTCTCAAATTTGGCTTACTTTGAGAAGAGCACTCGAAGATGGAGAATCATGTCATCTAGATCTATACTCATGATGTTTGTGAAGCTCACAATTCATGGTTCCAACATTATACATTTCTATTTCAGGATCCTTTTTATGCTTCTCACATGCCTCATGTTCATTAGCATTTTCATTAACATCAAGTTCATTAGGGGGGGCTCATCTAAAACATTAGCTATCCATTCTGATATGAGGATTATCCTCACCGCCTTGAACCAATCTAATAAGATTGGAGCCATCTAATTTGTTATCAAGAATAGAACGAATGTTTATGTTTTGATTCATTGTTTAACCTAGATATAATATAGAAATTGTTTAGACATTAGTATATGTACATGCATTTAATATAAGGTCTTTAATTAAACACATCTTTCCTACTAATTTATCGACGTTCAAATAACCCCTTCTATTGAATTCAGGAAACATGTTTAAACCATTTTTCTTAGTTAGTAGCATCCATAACACATCTAAGGTGACCCCTTGTAGGTCAAGCCAAAATAGACAGCCATGGTTACTTTTTGTGCAATTGCTAAACCATTTGAGTTCTCTTTCTTGAGACGTGTGTACCGAATTGTACAAATCCTCAAATGCATCTCCAATCCGACATCAGCTCTAATGATATTGACAACTAGCCCAATTCGGTTAAGGCTTTAGCCCCATATAGTCTCATGGTGAAACACATGTTAAGGGAAGGCATGTTTTACATGTTCTTACATCCTTTAATAAGGTCCGTATCACAAGCTTATGATAGGAAGACTATTTATTGCCTTAATATTATTATAGGGATTTCATTAGTGTAGCTTGTCTCGCCCTAGTCTAGGACTTAACGTTGGATATGATTATGATAACTATAATTCCGAGCTATAAGGAATTATTAATCTAAGGGATAATGCTTAAGACTGGCACATCATAATCATTCCATTGTACCAAGACTTCACATATCATGCAAAACAAACAAGGTCCATGTTTAAGTTCTTGCACCTATGTCTATTAGTTTTAATTTAACAATTTAAACTACAATTGTAAACCATATGTGTAATCCAATTCCCATATTAGAAATTGACTAAGTCATAAAAGTCTCTTTGGTACGTTGAACCTAATATCAATGGAGATTTCCAGGTAGGAGAGGCCCCCTTAAAGTGAATGAGCTGTCAAATCCAATCCTTACAAAAATAACCACTGATACTTCAGTTCGATATACCATAGACAATTATAATTTAAATATTTTGTTCTTTTAATCTAGTGAAGTATTGGACGATCCTTAATTTAAAGCATTTACACGTGTAGTAAAACATTTTTAATTTTATAATAAATACCTAGACTAAGTTTGAGCAAAACCTTAATCTAGTTATCAAAACATTTTCTATAACAGGAATTGAAACATGTCATGCATAGTATACTTTAATCAAACCATAAAAAATTCATGTTTCAGTATATTATAATCAATCATCCATAACATAAGGCAGGCTCTAATATCACTATTGGTTAATCTGTATAGGTAATGAACATGCAAATTGACATGACAGAATTTAAAAACTTATGATTAACCTAAAAGGAACTCCTAAAAATGACATGATTGATGTAATTATAACTAAAACATTCCATAGATGAATTAGTTCTATAAATACTTATTAAAAGAGACCTAGCATCTAAGTATAAAACATTACAAGTTGATTTGTGCCTTTCCCTTACAGCAGCAGAGTGATCCCTTAGACCAATTGGACAAAACTCTTTTTGCACTAGCCTCTAAAGTATGTGGACCCCACTGACCAAAACCTCCTTGAGATGGAGAACTTGTCAATTAAGGAGTGGTTGCTACACCACTCGCAGAAGAACCCGAAAATAACTTTGAAGGCTCTTTTCCCAAAAAGCAATAAGCATTAAAAAGAATCTCGCATATAAAAGAGAAACTATGGGAGGATCTCATAATAATTCCCAAGAAAGAAGTCAAGTTCAAAAGAGATAGGCTGATTTGAAGTACGTTAAAAGAGGAGGAGAAACTCATTTATATAGGAAAAGGAGAGAAAAAGATCTCCCCAATTAGTGATGTGGGATTAGGAAATCCCCATTTCACACATAGGTCACCAAGCATAGCTCCAAGCTTCGCGGGTTTGACCCACACATACAGCCCACTTTGGCAAGTTGTGTGCCACCTTGTCCTACAAGCACAGGCGTGCGATACTTCCCGCAAGCCCATCTTACATTATCGCTAGTGAACCTACATTATAAGCCCACGTAAGAGCTATAATGCAGTGCTTACGAGCCTGGAGCCCACTAGTAGTGCTAGCCAAGCTAGCGATCCCCGAGCACACCCATTGCTTGCGTGGCAGCCACACAAGCCCTCCTGCGAACAACTTGTGTTCTCGAAGTCTATGTGCAATGGGTAAAACTCCCTTGCTACAGATATCAACATATTTATCCTTAATCACTCTTTCAAAAAAGTTAATTGGCCTGACCAATAATGGTCCATCCAAATGAACTTGACTACCCTTATATTTTCAGTATAGACCTCTTATATAAGTTCTTTATTTGGTCCGGTGAAGGCCCAATGTGTGAAACCTCATAGGATCCCGAAGTATTGAGCCGCTAAAGGTTAACAAAAACTTGGCTTCCCAACCAAGAGCCTTTAGGCTCAGTAATCCAAACCGATATGGAACACGATAACTCGAGATAATCAAATGGGCATTCTGGAAAAGGCGTATTATCCCTCGATACTTAGAACGTCTCTTGCTTGTGACTTGATCCGGTTTTACACTAGTAATCAATACAATACACTCCTTCCATCATGTTAAGTACCATCCATTGTATTGAGTTCGGATAAAGTGTTAGCTCATGTAATAGCAGTAGCTATCCCGAAGTTACACTTGTTCAGAAGAACACCACTCGCCTTATGTACTAAGATTGACTAGAAACTCGTTCTATCAATCTCATATTCTGATAAGAGGTTTTTGAGTATGTTACTTCCACAAGAGACCTTAAGGTACAACTCCCATTATATCAATATAACAGGCATGATGGATCCAATCTTGAATACTCGACTTACACACGAACGGTCATCATTATACCCATAATCATCTATATCATCCTGATAATAGGGAATGCATGAGTATCACCTGAAGTACATCATCTTTTGCACAAGGTAGCCTGTATCTTAGGTTTGAGGATACTCGTATTGCTACTACAATAAAACGTAACATCAACATGTGGACATAGCTATTTCCGAATATCTATCTTATAGCGTTCTTCAATGTGCTACGCAAATTCATTCATGTGTTAACTCAAGATATCACCTTCAGCTCAAGAGATAGGCTACTTGGATCCAACCCAATGAGTAAGCTTGCACACGCTAGTCTATTCACTTCATTCATGTTCAATCTCAATCAAACTATGATTAGGGATATTTAGACTTTTCCATAATTACACGTGTGTGCAGTTCTCACTTCACATAGCTCACATTATGTCCTTGCACTTTATATATATATATATATATATACCAACTACATACATCAATATTAAATAGAGGATGGCAAATTCTATGGTCTCATCATTAAGCCTAGTTTAAATGTCATTTGAATCTTCAAGGGGTCAATTTGGTTGTGACTCATATTCAGTGGTGGAGCCATGGGGTGTCGGGGCATGGTGGCCACCCCCCTCTCTGCCGGAAATTTGAGTCGTCTAGCGTGTCACCGTCTCTTATCTCTTGCATTGTTATAGACGGCGCCCCTCCATTGTTTTGCTGCAAGTCTGCATCCCTTCATTTACCCTAATTAGAAAAACGACGTCGTGTTTGTATTTGTTTTTAAAAGTGAAATGACAGTTGGCAACCCCTATTTTACCAAAATTGATGGCATTTTCTCGCATTTAAGATTTTCCACTACCAGGAATCGAACAAGGTAATTACCTCTAAGCTTTAAGATTCTTACTAATTACGTCTTTGTTTAATTTTGCTGAATTTGTTGTTTTATTTGTAAAATTATAGGATGCAAATTTGTTTGCATTTATTTGCTGGATTTGTTAAAAAAAGATTGTGTACAAACTTGCTAATTTTTTGCTACATTTTAATCTTTCACTAGTCTTCACTCTTCATGCTACTTGATACTTGTGGAATTTTTAAATTTCAAAACTATTTTTTATTCCAGAGCACTTAGTTTAATTGTTCATTATTTGAAAACAACAAACATGTAATTGAAAGACTGGAACAGAGATTTGATAAAAAATACAAGATAAAAAAATTGTATAGTTAGCTTTGACTTGAGAAAACAATTTTTTTGTTTCAGTTTCAGGTACTATAATCAAATGCACATACATAGAATTCTTCTCTTTTGCCCATGAATAAAATGAAAATACGAAACATTTTTGCAATACAATGATAAAACATATTTGACCATGCCTTGGCTGTCTTTCTTTGGTTAGATGTAAGCATTTGTATATACTCTTAACATACTTAATTTTGGTAAGGAAATACTCTTAATATACTTATGTGTACATTATGTAAGATTGAAAAACTGTAGATTGTTTAAACAGAATAAAAGCTACAAAGCAAGAGCACGAAAGAATGGAATCAATTTCAAACAAATTTTGTAAATTTTATTGTCACACTACGGAAGTCCGCCTCCCCTCTCATAGCATATGGCTCCGCCACTGCTCATATTCATCATGAAGAGAATGGTCAAGCAGATGCCTATCCAGAACATGGAAGAATCTCTAACGTGACAAATATTTGGAACCATGTTTCTAGTTTTTGCATCGATTTATTCAGGGTTGTCCTGAGAATTTTGGAGGCCCTGAGCAAAAGTCTAAATATGGGCCCTAATAAAATTATATACAAATAAAAAATTTAAAATCAAATCCAATATTTCAATAATAAATTAACAAAATTAACAAAATAAGAGAAACACCGATCTATTAGATTTGGAGATGGACAACTCTTGGGTAGTTTGCAATATAGATGCAAGTGTGTTCTGAAGATGAAGCTCAATTAGGTCACAGTTTTATAGTCTGTTCTTATATTAACTTAGTTCTAGCAGCTAGATGCAGTTTGTTGAATGGAAGCGGTGATACAGAGATTGTGGAGGCAATGATAATTGTTAGGAAGCATTGAGTTGGTTGAAGGAGAGAGGCTACAAAAAGGTTTTAGTCGAGATTGATGCATTTACAATTGCTTTTTTTTAGAAATATGAGACATTTTCATCAAATTTGTTGACTGCGGGGTTTGAACTCACAACCCGACATTTTTGGATTTTCAAAGGATGGTGATCACTAGTTTGTTGATCTATATGTTGTACTTTCCCTTGCATTTGGGGAATGTATTAAAAGATTGTCATGCTCTTTCTAATAATGTTGAGACAATTAGGTTTAAGTTTATTAAAAGATTGGGAATCAGTTATCTCATAGACTTGTGAGAGCAGCTAATTCTTTGATAAATAGAGAAAAATGGAACTATCTTCCTTCTTTCGTTTGATGCATTTTTTATTAATGGAAGTTTCCCTTGGAAGTAAAAAAAATTTACAATATTAGTATTATTTAAAATTCTTGTACTCCAAGCATTTTGTTGAAGCGTATTCATTAATAAAATCTTCCTTAGGAACTTTATTCAATTATTTATATTCTCGATTGCCACCAAAACTAGTTCAAGAAACAAAATGGAATGAACAAAAAAACGATTAAAATTGAACTAGGACGATTGATTTAATTTTAAATCAAAAGAGTTACAATAATTAAAATAACAAAACAAACAACAGCTAAATTACATATTCAAATGAAACTTACATTTATACAAATTGCATGAAAAAATATTTGTTCAATTTGTCGTTATAAAATATCAAGCACTAAGAAAAAGTATTTTTTTTAGCTAATAAAGATCAAACACATACGAAGGTATGTGAATTACTTATTAAAAAAAAACAGAGAGTATCTAGGAAAGTTAAAAGAAAATGGAAGGATCGAAATGCATTAGAATTTGATAAACAAACATAAAAACAAGAATGAGTAAGAAATAAATAATAAATAATATTTGAATATATAAATGAGGAGTAATTGTTTTTTTTTTCAAAAAAAATGAGGAGTAATTAAGAGTGTTAATTAGTTGAAGGATTAATTTATTAACAAACGGGAAGACAAAAAATTAGCGTTATAAATGTAAAATATCATTGTTTTAAAAATCCCCGCCTAAGTCCGCCTAGACGCTATTTTGAGGGTCATCACCTGACTACGCCTAGCGTCTAAACTCTACTGACTAGCGCCTAAGTACGCTTAGATCCCGATTAATCCCCGCCTAGGTCCCGATTCACCTTCGGCCGCCCGACTAGCGCCTAGTGCTTTTTAAAACACTGGTATTTATTTCCTTATCACGAGTGTAAAGTTAAATTTTTTAAGTGGGTCCCATAAAACGGCGTCGTTTGAGTGGCCTAATTAAACAAATTAAAACGTTTCAATTGTCTTCTTACTCAGAACAATGGAAGCCATGGTTAAGCTGTAAATCTGAACTTCAAAACAACAATAACAACGCCGGTCACCGGAAATTGGGGGTCCTGAGCGGCCGTTCACCCTTCTCCTGCTAAGAGTCGGCCCTGGATTTATTTGTTCATGGTTTAGAGAACGAAACATGTTTCGGTTCACATAATTTTCTTTTCAAACTTTGTAACATGATTTCTTTTCCTTTTTAATATTAATAAAAATTGAAGGGTTTAGGATAAGGAATGACGATGTCTTCAGACCTGATCTTCCATGTGTACCTCTTTGAGGTTATATAAACGACGGAACAGCTACGCCCACTTTATTCTTATTTACCCTAACTTCATTAAATAAAAATTATTTCAAATATTCATTTGATTATATCTCTTACTTAAAATTTTAAATTTTACCACCTAAAATTCATTTTTTCTGATGTAATAGCCAATAATATTATATTCAGTCCATGGATTGGAGTAGACATTTATGACAATCCTATTAAAATATGGATGTATAGATCACATTTCCAAGATCCATTCATCATAGCGTACCATGTGTACTATACATGTAAACAGATAAATTGGGGTACAAACTAATAATATAATTTATTTATTTATTAAACATGTTCAACAGATGTAGTGTTTTATGCCCTTTTTACGTGTTCCTTAAAATTATTCTCATCTACTTAGACTGTACTTTTGTTTTATCCATAAGTGTAAACTGATCTACAGATCGGCCTATATGTATTAACTAGCTGTATTTATTTTTTTTAGGTCACTAGAAGAAAAATATGAATTTGATTACTTATCTGTATACTTAAAACTATTCACCTATTAATTTATTCTGGATATTTGTTTTTAATCTAATTCATGTTATGTATATTTAGGTACGAACTATTGTAATTGTGCATTTTGTTCCATATTTGCTTTTTGTGTTCTGTAATAACTATTTTTATATTACGCCAAATTGTCAAATCATATTTTACGCATTCTAAACAGTTTAAAATTAAATGATATATA
>CATIWQ010428570.1:0-27098 GCA_949673415.1 Euphorbia schlechtendalii
ATATATATATATATATATATATATATATATATATATATATATATATATATATATATATATATATGATACCAGTAAGATACATAAATATAAACAAAATAACTGATAAATAACAAAGACGCATTTTATTAATAATAATAATAATCTAAAATCGTTTATGCATTATAACTAATTAAGATATATCGCCCTAATTGCCTCTAGGGCATACATTATGTCTAACAGAAGTTCCAATGTATGTGACTTCATAAGATCTTGAAGTATAGAGCCGCTAGAGGTTAACCCAAACTTGACTTCCCATCCAGGAACCTTTAAGCTCAGTGTTCCAAATTGATATGGAACTCGATAACTCTAGATAATCAAATGGGTTTTCTAACAAAGGCGTATGATCCCCCGATACTCTGAACAGCATGTGCTTGTGAATTGATCTGATTTTGCAGTATTAACCAATACAATATACTCCTTCCATCATGTTAAGTATCATCCGATTTATTGAGCTCGGATAAAGTGTTAGCTCATGTAATAGCCGTAGCTATATCAAAGTTATACTTGTTTACGAAGAACACCACTCACCTTTATGTACTGAGATTTGACTTGAAACCTGTTATATCAATCCCATACCCTAATTATTGGTTTATGAGTGTGTTACTTCAATAAGAGGCCTTAAGGTACAGCTCCTAATATATCACTATATCAGGAGTGATGGATCCCATCTTGACTACTCGACTTACCAATGAACAGTCATCACTATACCTGTAATCACATGTATCATCCTGATCAATAAGTTATGCATGAGTGTGACCCCAAGTATATAGAATTTTGCACAAGGTAACCAATATCTCAGGTCTGAGGATACTCGTATTGCTACTACAATAAGATACGACACCAACGCATGGATATAGCTATTTTTGAGTGTCTATCTTATAGTCATCTCCAATAAATTAGCCGAATGCATTCATTTGTTAACTTAAGATACCACCTTCAGCTTTTGAGATTGGATGCTTTGTTCTAATCCAAGGAGTAAGCCTACACATGCTAGTTTGTCTTCTTTATTGATGTCCCATCTCAATGAAACTATGACTCGAGATATTTAGACTTTTCCATAATTACACGTAAGTGCAGTTCTCACTCAACATAGCTCCCACTATTTCCTTGCAATTTCATGCTATGAAATAGTCACAGATTTGTTTTATTATATCAATGAATATATATACACATAATAGCATATATAATGTCAGCGAGATACATAAATAGAGAAGATCAGTGATATATAACAAAGGTACCTTATTATTGATAAACAATAATCTAAAAATTGTTTGTACATAGTAACTAATTAAGATATATCACCCTAATTGCCTCTAGGGTATACATAATGTCTAACAGAGGTCTCAAAAACAAACTCTTCTTCAAGCATCAGCCCTTGGGCCATAGAATTCACACCTAGGTTGGATTGCAGCAGCTTATTAAAGATAAAGTTCAAAGGGAGGCCAATCCCGACTACATTAAATCGTTGAGGTCTCTCTTTGATCACCCGCTCGATCTTCTCGGTCATCTCGAAGATAACAAGATAGCTCTCAAAGTCTTCGAGCTCTAAATATCAACGATATTTGGGAAGCAAACCCCCGATTAGAAATTAAGGTTCTATTTTTAAACCCAATCTTGGGTGAAGCAACACCTTAAGAGATATCCACCTTCGGTAATAGGTGTTAAACAACTTGCCATGCCTTTGCCTGCAAGCATGGAGCTCATGCACATGAACTCTAGACTCTAGGCTTCTCATTATAGATGTATTGAGTTAGAAACTCACATGACAAAGCCTCCCAAATCCTCCTCACACCATTGGGTAAGCTCATATATGATCCAAAATCCATCCCGTCTAAGGAGCACGAGAATAGCATGGCCAAAGTTGCATCCGAGAGACCTTGAACATTCAAGATGGCCTCAAAATACATAATATGGAAGGTATGAGATCCTTCTCTTGATAAATTAGAATTATGGTCATAGTGATGCTTGGCTGGGGAAACATAGGGGAGCTTGGCCAACCTACAGAACTTGCTTCATCCTCTAGGGCTTTAATAACATAATTTAGGGGCAAATTGCTCCCCACAATCATTACTTGTTATACCTCATCATGTCTCTTCCTTTTCAGCAGGCAGAACGCATACTCAAGAGTCATGCCCAAATTAACCATCCTCACTTTGTTACCGAATTGGGGTAGGGGTTAGATACGGTACTCGATTTCAAAGCCCTGCATGGATTTTCTTCTCCACTACCAACTTGTGAATGTTTCACAGAATGAACACACAATTGTTAGTGTGGTGTCCCTCAGCCACATGGTATGTTTAGAAATTCTTCCACTCGCTTCACTTTAGAGGTGAAAAGGGTTTGCGATTATCAAGAAATTTGAGCTCTCGAAGCTTGGCAAAAAACTTTGTTAAGTTGAAGACATAAAGAGAGATGCCATGACATATGTCTATAGTAGGTTAGGCCACTAAAACCCTAACTGGCTACATGACTTAGATCATAGTCTACGGGTAGACTGCTTGGGTTTTACAGGGGTCGGCATCAGATACATCATTTCACTTTCTATGCCAAGTCTTTTGTTGACTGATCCCAGCTTTATACTCTAACCCATCAGTCCTCTCTAATTTTTTAGCTTTCACATGGATTTCATTTAGAGAATTTATCTGTACCCATTTGCATTTTGTAAAATGGCAACGTGCCATTGAGCATCTTAACTATCATCTCAGAAAGATTGAGTCGATCTTTGAGCAAAACCTGCATAGCCATTCACCTATCATAGTAGGCTTTGAAAGATTCTCTGAGCCTTTGATTTATGGCCTCAAGATTCTGAATTGTCATTTTCATTTGGCTATTAAAGCCGTAATGTTCAATGAATTCCTCAAACAAGCGTCACCAATCATTTGTTATTTCAATGGGCAAGTTATTAAACACATTCATCAGCTGGGATATTCATTGTAGTGATGAACATCTGAGCGAGAATCTTGTCACTCAACTTTCTAGCTCTTGTAATTGTTTGGTACTTTTTGATATGTGAGCAATGATCACCCACTCCCTTATAGCGCACTGATTCTGGCATTACAAAATTGTAGGGGATTCGGTCTTCATTTTGGGGAGAGCTAGCTAGATAAGGATAAGCCTCAATAGGACTAGCTTGAGTGGTTAAGAATTGTTGCCTTAAACTTGGGAATTCAGGGTAGAGTCCATGTGGAACCGGTCCCTCGACCCCTTGGGCATATATATTTGAATTATGAGGTTTGATTGTTGTAGGTCGAAAAGTAGGAGGCTACACATTTGCTAGAGCTCAGATTCGGAAATCCGGTCAGAGTTCCTCTCCTCAACTAGTTTTGCCCTTATAAATGCCTAAAGGGCTACATGGAATTGCGGACTACAAAGCATTCTAGTCAATGTGACATCTAAGTCCATCCCATTTCTGAGTGGAGGACCTCTCCCTTAATTAGAGTAAATAGAATTTTGTTATTGTTCACCCTCCGAATTAACCATAATGTCGGACTATAAGAAACTGATCGGTTGATTGATGATTGTAATTGACCAATCATTTGTAGCAGAGAACATATTACCCTCTTGAATGGCTGAAACGACACTTGGTGACAATCGGATGAGACGCTCCTTTTGTCGAACCCACGTTGGATGCCAAACAAGAATGGATTAGGTCATGCATGTTTTGATGCTTATGAATTTATGATTCCAAGTTAGCTTATTGAACTCTCATGAAGTGAATGTAATTACTCTTCTTAGCTTATGGAGGTCAAGAGATCAATGTGGTCTCAGAAAAATAATGAGTTTAAATGGAATAAAATGGAATGATCTTATTTACCTTGAAACAAGAGGGTAAAGAGTGGTAACCCATACCACGATGACATCCTTATGTCATGATTAAATGAGGAATTTATTTTAAGGAAAGATAATGTGTTATACCCTTACTATGTATTTACCAATGAATTAATTAATGTTAATGTTTATTTGGTGTAGCCAAGGTGGTGAAATGAATGAGCTGAGTACATGAATCAAGTTGGGCAGAGTTTCAGATGCCTATAAGGCATCATCAAATGTTGGGATATGACATGTTGATGCATTCCTTAAGGTGACGCAAATTCGAGTGTCTTTATGACTAACGTATATTATGATGTTTAAGATTTATTCGTGATGTCATGATACTTCATGAACATTATAAAACCTTGAAAAGAATGAGTATGTAATTTAGTGTCTGCACAAAAGAATGTGGTTAGTCTAATATACATGATGTGAGATGTTGTTTTATTTGCATATGTAATGGATGGAAAAGCAATTAACACAAAGCACGTAGCATGCATGCAATATATAATTCTCCCAACCATACGCCTCCCATGAAATAAAGTGTTCGGCTTTTAAATCTAGGCTTGGGTCATCTTAACACCACGAAGATGTTAAGAGTAAACCTATATAAATCACATAGTGACGTTTTGGTACACCCTAAGGGAAGTTACTACGGAAATGTTATATGAGTTCGATCACATGGGCAGTTGATGTAAAAGGCTCTTGTTTCACTACGATACACTCCAAGTCTCTCCCTAAATAGGTATGAATGAGGGAGGTACATGCGATATAGTAGCAAGTAATCCACACTCTAAACATCCTCGATCCCCATGGGGTCACAAGCGATACTTTCGTGGCTTCACGGTAAACATTTGGCACCCTAACCTCAAGGCTTATCCATATAATGCATATGCTTTGGTGAAATGTTTTAGAGGTGGATAAACTCATTTAATGACTTTTCAATACTCATCAAAGTCTTATAAGTTTTAAAAAAAAGGGACCCAACGGAGTCGCCATTGTGAATGGATGATGTTTTATACCCACGTGGTCCGTGCGAGGCGTCGGCCTCTTGACATGGGGCTAGGGAGTTTTATGAGAAAGATGGAACAAAGTTTTGGAAAGACTCGAGGCCTAAACCTCTAGTCTACGTTACAGAGTTGCCACCCGGATAAGCTCTTCCAGGAAATCCGGTATAGCCTAGATTCGTTAAGCTTAAATCGCACCGTAGTATAGAGATTCGGGTTAGGATTAGTTACCTACTTCATCGTTATATGAGTTTTAATTATAAACAAGCAACCACCTTTAAAGTATTTCAATTATTTCTAGTCATTTTCAATTTATGTTGAGTAGTTTAAAGCATTTGCAAGAGGGTTAGAAATAAATAAATAAATGCGATAAGTAAATACACAGAGAAAAATAAATAAATCAAATAAAATAAAAGGTTTCTAACCTAGGGCGTAGGGATTAAATAAAACATTTTTTTGGATAACAAAAATGGTTCTAAATACAATTTTTATCTACAAATATATTATTTTTTACATAACAATACCCGAAGGAATAGAATCCTAACATACATCTAACATGCATCCACAAAGGGCATAATTCATATGGCACACCACAAATAGAGTTAATAATACTCCACAAGACTCAATTAATTATGCAATTAGTTATATTAGGGTGATTGTTAGAAGCATTACGCTCGATTGATTTTTAAAAGTGGAGATTCGAGTTTCCAAATGATTTTTCTTATGAAAATGATTTATTTTAGACCTAATTCTTGCTCACTTTAATTATTTGGATACGTTACATGGCGTATACTATGGTCGGTTATCGAGGAATATTGATTCCTGTTGTTGGTGATGCCTAAAACGAAGTGAAAAATTGAGATCTAGGTAAATAAACGACAAAAGGTGTTTTGGCCAGAAAACAGCCCAGCGCCCCTACAGTTTGACTGGGTGAGGGCCTGACTGGCGACCGCCTAGTGCCAATCTAGTTCTTGAAGGCGGTCTAGCTGCCAACAGGGGCGCCGGCCGAACTAGGGAGGCCTTGGGAATCCTTCAATTTTTATTTAAATTTTCATTTCTAATGCACAAGATGGGTGAAAAATTGACTTTAAAACCGAAACATATCTATTTGGAGTGATACCTCTTCAATAGAACTGACGAAGGCTCTATTTTCCCAGTGCCCCTGTAGTTAATTACAGAGGAGCTGGTCCAACTAGAGGGGCGTCGGTTCAATTAGAGAGGCAGCAGCCCAACTAGAGAGGCAACAGGTTATTAAGCAAATTTTCACTCCCAAAACACTCATACACTCAAAATAAACACACAATCAAGCTAATAAGTCTCCAAAAACATAGAATCTTACCGCTCCAATGTGTTCCCAATGATTTTGGAGCAAGAAACTTCAAGAAAAGAGTCATCCCAAGCCTTTTTTTGTTGATTTGTTGATTTTTGTTATTAAACTCGAAGAAAAAATGCTAGAGATAGGGTTTTTTTTTTGTGATTTTTGGTTCCTAATAAAGGTATTTAAGATATCTACCCAAAGTATTAAGGGCTTAAACCAAGAGGAGTTCAAGAAAATGGAGAAAAAATCAATTGAACGAGGATTTTCTTTACTTTTTCCAAAACTTGCTCACTAAGTATTTAATTTTCTCTCTCTAACCTCACACAAACCCAAAAACTGAAAATTAGTGACCCTCATCTCTCATCAAAGTTTGAACCTATTTATACCTCTTTAGGTCATTTAAAAAGTGAGGGTAAAGTGGGAAATTCGGGTCATTACCCGGTTAAAAGGTGAAATTCGGGTTATTACCCGGTGCCCCTCCAAACTAAACTAGCGGGGTTCAATTGGACCGACTAAAGAGGGACCGAGACTCAGGTGACTCCTAGAGGTTCGGTTTCCCCGTACAACATTGGAAACTGGTTTTTTTACTTTTTAATTAATTTTTAATTTTTCTAACATATAAAATTTTAATTTTAATATTAAATATTTTTTTATTTGTTATTTATTTTAAAGGAATAAAGCAAGGCTTTTAAGATTAAAACCACTTATTTTACTCCTAAAAAGGATGTGATAAACTAAACCTATGAAATAAAATTATCCAGCACTTAAATTAATTATTTTAACTTGTGATAAAGGTTTGAAAGACTGGGAGAATTTCATTCGACGCCATTTTAGCCCCGATTATGGGCCTACAAAAACCTGGATAGAAAATTTTAAATAATAAGCTTTCATTATCGAATCGCGAGAGGGACCAAGAATCCCGTGCTCACAATTACATTACACAAACTAATGGGCCGAGAATTTGAAAAACCAAGAGTATGATTCACCAACTATTCAACCTCCCCACCATGAAAAATACTTCTAATAAATTCACAAACATTTATGCTAAATTTGCTCCCAAAGCGATGATAGAAACCAGCTTGGAACTCGTCCACTCCTAGCGCCTTCCACAATTTCATTTGAAACATAGCTTCTCTTATTTTAGAAACACTTGGGAAAGCACCACAAACATGTCCTTTACGATTATCACTTCCAACACATCGGCTGCCTCATGCGCATATAGGTGCTTAAAAAAATCCATTTTCCCCGCTTTAATGTCATTATCAGAGGTACACCGCACATCCCCCTCTAAAAGAATTCCTTAAATTCAGTTTCTCCTTCGTCTTGAAACTATAGAATTATGAAAATGTTTTGTGTTCCGATCACCTAGATGCATATGGTCTCTTCTCCATTTTTGTTTCCATGAAATTTTTTCTTGTAATAAAATTGTTTCCCATTCCTTGATGAGCTCCTTTCAAGGATTAAAACAATTCTGATCTTCTACTCAATAAAGCCCACTACACCCCACAAATTCTATTTCCAACTTCTTCCTAAAGAAAATATTACCAAAGACATGATAGTTCTAATTATTTAAGGCCTTTGCTAACTCTTGCACATTGCCACACACTGTACCATCACTCTTTCAATTGGCCTTCACAACATTCATAATACCATAAATTGCAGTAAAGAAACCAACATCCTCGTCACTCTTCCTAACATGTATGTGAATAAATTTCCTATGGTTCTCAACTATTTCCACAAAATCCAAATACCTCCTGAAAAACCTATCGCCTCAACTCTGTGAGAGCAATCATACAGCAGTCTACTAATTGCACGATTGGCCAAACCTCTAGTAACCTGGGATTCCAACAATGCGATGACAAGTTGCTTATATCTATCAATCAAATCCTTCAAGATATCACCACCAGCTTCTAGTATGTTCCAAACCGAGAAATTCAAATTCATGATGATAAAAAATCAGAAGAGGAAATAACAACTCACACGCAACCTTACTGCTGGGTCGCGACATCCAACTCATTAACCTCAAATTTGAAAGTCTCACCCTCAAACAGAATATTCTCCTTTTCTTCCAACAAGTTCTGGAGTGCTTTTCTATTCAATTTAACATTCTTAACTTTCTTGTTCAAAGAAATACCTGTATGCACCTCTCGTTTTTAGTTAGGACCAGTCCTATCCAACTCCTTATTAGTGATTGTAAGAATTGGAATAGGAACTTCTTTGCAGCTTGAAATTGCACATTATTATCTGTCGCATCCCCTTTCACTGCAACTTACTGTTCAAACCATCTTCAACTGCAACCTGATTCCTCAACTTCGTGGAGTTATGCCTCCCATCCTCTACCACCATTGATTTCACATTCTTATTTCCAAATTTAGGACATTCATACCCTTTTCCTTCTCCACACTGGTACCCTTAATGTTGCGTGACCCATATCTCTTTTGTTTACCATTATCTCCATTACCTGAGGCCCCCTTTACAACCTCCTTCTCCTTGACAATGACTAGCTCAACAACTATTTCTTCATCATTTTCCTTCTCAGAGAAAACCTCATCCATATTAGCATCCGTATTAAATGTATACCTTATTAGAAAATGCATTATATGTATACCTTCCTCAAAATTGTGAGCTTTGAGAGGAAGTATTTGAAGAGAGTGAAATACTTGCACTTATTTTTAGGTTTTTCTTTATGTTTCTCCTGCTGCAATTGATATAGTATGTAAATGGAAAATTGTTATAAATATCATATTTGGGATAACTTCTACACTGTTATTATATACGGTTTAGTTGTATATAGTCAGGAATATATTTGTCATTATTTGTATTTTCACTCTTATAAATAATACAAGTGACACAAACTCCAATATGTTCTGGAGTTCTCAAACCTAGCCGTAAACGTTCCATCTTGGTACCAGAACGTTTTTGTGGCTAATAGCCAAATTTTCTATTTCGTTCCACGACTGCCGCTGCCGCTGCTACCATGTACACTACCATAAATCCAGAAAACGCGATTTCAACCACTGTCAATCCATCCAGTACGGAAATAGCAGCTGCGCCGCCATCCTTTTCACACCAGATTTCTATCAAGCTTGGTTCGATTAATTTCGTTATGTGGAAAACCCTGCTCACTCCGATGATAGCAGGTTGCGAGCTGATTTTCCACATCAATGAAACCGAAACAGCACCAGTAGAGAAACATTCCAATGACACTGCAAATCTGCCATGCGAGAGCTGGTATCGCCATGATCAACAAGTCCTTTTGTGGATTCTGAACTCGATATCGTCGTCAATACTCCCGCAAGTAATCGGTGTTCAAACCACCAGAGATGTCTGGCGCAAACTGGAGGCTGCCTACGCCTCGGGTTCGAAAGCTCAATTAAGAGAATTGAATTAACAATTGCATTCGTTGGTGAAATCAAACTTTGAGTCAGTGTGGATGCAAAGGGTGAAGCTAATCGCTGATAGGCTAGCCTCAATGCAGTCCCATGTTCCAAAAGAGGATTTAGTCGATATGATCCTAGATGGTCTTCGTGGATCGCTGTGGGAGGTATGCCGCAGTTTAGCCACACGTGGTATTTCGTTCGATGATCTATTAGGGGTCCTAATGATAGAGGAGAGGCTCTTGAAGAGGGAGAAGATGATTACGGATGATATTAATAATCCGATAGCGCATTATACGAGAAAATCGAACACTATTTCGCAAATGGGAAGAGGTCGAGGCTGTGGGTCCTCTCATGAACTCAGTTATGGCCACGGGCAGCCTCAGGAATTCCAATATAGACGCGGTCAGCATCAACAGAATCAGCCACCGTATCAACAGTCCTCGGGTTCCAGGTTTTCTCGGTAGAATTCAAATTCAGCCCCGATCGACATTGGCACGATCAGATGTTACAATTGCCAGGGATTTGCCCACATATCCAGATAATGCCCATCGCCCAAAACCCACACTTACATCTTACTCTAATTAATCCTTTATATTCTATAACCTTTTTTAAGTTTTGTTTTTCCATTCATGCATTCTATGTTTCAACCTCTATTCTCATGCTTTTCTTTGAACCAATTTTCTCCTTCTCTGCGTTGATTCTCTCTTCTTCTCTCTTATCCGATTTCAATAGTCTGAAATAATTCTAGTTTTCTCCTTAATTCGATTTTGCACTTCTCTGCATCAGGCTTTTTTATTTTTTAAATTGCGATTATGTTTTGCTTTATTTTGCACCTGATTTGATTTCGTTTTGAATCTCTGTTAGGAGATTTGAAAATTAAATTTCAAGCTTCTACTAAAGATTATGCCATGAAAATAAATAGTGATATATTTTTTTAATATTTTGGTTCATATAAAACTCGAAGCATTCAGATGACTGATTATCCTTTGTTTGTTATGAAGTTCTTGTTGTTCCTCCTATTGTTGAAGGTTTTCTATATTTATTGTATTTTGAGGTTTAAATTTTTGTTTTGCTTCAACAAATTACAAGGTTTTTATTTTGCACATAAGGTGTTTGATGAGTTGCTTGATTGGTGATGAGATAACATTTAAAGATATTGATGTGCTGTTATCATATTTGTATTTGATTTTGCATTATCATTTTTTTAGTATTTGGTAACTATCTGTTAAAAGTTGGTAGTTTTCTGAATTCGTAATTTTGTTATTTTATGGCTTTAAATTTCAGTTTTTGAATGATAACAATGAAATATTTGTTCCTACCATGTTTCTACTAGTTTCTTATAAGATATTGATGAATTGAAAAAATTTCCTACGAAATATGAGGTTCTTACCACGTTCCTACCATATATATTGAACAAAAAAAGTTTTTGAAGGTATCTAGTAAGTATTTGGTAGTTATCTTTTAGGATGCTCGTATATATATGAATTTAATAAAAATCCTTCCTGACATATGCACATATGTTATGGCAATAAACTATGTCATGTATTTGCTTTACCTATCACATTCCTACTAGATTCTTGGTATTTTGATTCAATACTTTATAGATATTCATGTTACACGTGTTTTAATCACTTTCTAATGCATTTTCATTTACTTTTAAGATTATGATTGTTTGTTTATTGGTTTTGTACTAGATATCTAATTAAATAATGTTTAATATCGGTTTCCTACCATGTTCTTGCCAGTTTCTTACCTAATTTTGAATAGTTGAAAGAAAAATTTCGAAAAAGTATATCACAATGATAAAGGGGAAATGAGACGAACAAAATATTTAAAGCGACATATTAAAAAAATAAATGATTTGAGAGATAATGACAAAATAAGATAAGAATTTTAAAGGGAAAATTTTAATAATGGGTTGATTTTAAGTATTTAAATCAACCAAAGTTTTGGTCCATAACTATTTTGACCAAATAAACTTTAAACTCACCTTCTATACGTTCCAAGTTATTTTGTTCTCCTTCACTATCAACTGATGACATCATAGATGATGTTATGCTTTTTTTAATTTTCTCATCTTATTTTACCATTATCTTTTATTTCATTTATTTTTTGGACATGCCGCTTTAGAATTTTTTGTTCGTCTCATTTTTATCTTCAAAACGCCATCCATTGTGATATACTTTTTTTGATTAATTTTTTCAACTGTTCAATATATGGTAGGAAGTAAAAAATGATAACTCTAGAATTATTATTATAGTTTCATGATAGATAACTGATGAAAGAAGCACTATCCAGTAGTTAAACATGACAGGAGCACTATCTGGTAGGAATATGGTAAGAACATGGTAGGAAAATGAACTTAAAAATCAAACAAAATAGAATTAGATAAAAACATGGTAGGAAGTAAAAAATGACAATTCTGGAAATATCACTGTAATTTCCTGATAGATTATTGATAAAAGGAGTACTTTCCAATAGTTAAACATGACAAGAGCACTATCTGGTAGGAAAATGAACTTGAAAATCAAACAAATTGGAAGCAAATAACAACATGGTAGTAACATGGTAGGGACATGGTAGGAAGTAAAAAATGATAACTCTGAAAATTTTACTGTAGTTTCCTGATAGATAACTGGTGAAAGAAGCACTATCCACTAGTTAAACATGGCAGGAGCATTATCTGGTAGGAACATAGCAAGAAAATGAACTTGAAAATCAAACAAAATAACAACAGATAACAACATGGTAGAAACATGGTATGGACATGGTAGGAAGTAAAAAATGACAACTCTGGAAATATTACTGTAGATTCCTGATAGATAACTGATGAAATGAGCACTATCCAGTAGTTAAATATGACAGGAGCACTATCAGGTAGGAAAATGAACTTGAAAATCAAACAAAACAGAAGCAAATAACAACATGGTAGGAATATGGTAGGAGCATGGTAGGAAGTAAAAATGACAACTCTGAAAATATTACTATAGTTTCTTGATAGATAAATGATGAAATGAGCACTATCTAGTAGTTAAGCATGACAGGAGCACTATTTTGTAAGAACATGGTAGGAAAATGAACTTGAAAATCAAACAAAACATAAGCAGAAAACAACATGGTAGTTACACGGTAGCTGCCAGTTTTTTACCAAAATCGAATGGTTGGAAAAAATTTTCAAAAAAAGAATATCACAATGGATGACATTTCGAAGATAAAAATGAGATGAACAAAAACTCTAAAGCGGCATGTCAAAAAAATAAGCGGTTCAAGAGATAAAATAAAATAAGATGAGAAAATTAAAAAAAAAAAGCATGACATCATCTGTGACATCATCAGTTGATAATTGAATAAGGAACGAACAAGGTAAAAAACCAAACTTTAAATGATTATAGAGTGCAAAAGAATAAGTTAGAAGGTAAATTAGTAAATAGTTTACTCAAAGAGGACGTTTATAACAATTTCCCAATTTTAAAAAACCAACAAGGTAAGGGATAAGAGCATTTACAACAAGAACGTATCAATGTAAACTTGAATCTTAATTGAGTTAAAAAAAAAGTTAGGATCCAATGATACAAATTCTAATTTTCAACACATTTTTAAAATTATCTCTAAGTAAAGACATGATTATGTAGGTCAAACAACCTTCATCTTAATTCAATATCTATAATATCTACCGTTGAAGAGAGAAATAGCTTCTTCTTTCATTATGAGAAAGGCCCAACTTTTCATTTATAGCATTGTAGAAATTGTTGTGATATGCCTTGTTGATCAATCGTTAAATTACAGACTAACGGAAGTGTAAAACTTTATTGCAATAAATCGGCTCATGAACTATGAACCTACAAATACAAGTATACTCCTAAACAGACGGATATTTCGCAATAAAGAACTATTTGTTCTCCTATCAATACTCTACATTTTCAGTACTCAAACTTGATCAGCCAAGATAAAAAGCCGGTTCTTCATGATCCCTGAGCAATCAATTTCTATAATTTGTTCATTCAAAATAATCACAGGCGAAACAGTTATGTTGAGGAAGGCATAGATCTGTTCTCCAAAAAGGATCTGAAAAGAATAAAAGCTTGGCGAGGTCGATGGAGTGGAACCTCATGCCCCGCTCCTGTCACCGTCACAAAAGTCAACCCTTTATACACTTGGCTCCACCCTCCTACCTGCAAACCAATCCAAAATAAAAGCACATAATTGCATTAGTTGCCAAAATAGGATCCCATCATTCATGATATTTTCGAAACAGAAAAAAAAGTCGCATATAAGTTTACCTTTCCTTGATCGTACCAAGGGTACCAGTTTGTGATAGTTGTTAGCTTTAGTGCATCAATAGAGTATCGAGTTGCCGTTACAGGAACTACAGCATCCGTGTCTCCACTGGACAGAGAATTCAACATTACCACAAATAAAAGAATAGCACAATGGCCAAGTAGAAGATGGGACCCACCTGAAGACCCAAATCCGAAGGCCGGCTGCAATGAGTTGTTTGTAAATGGGAAGCATAGAACGCGGGGCATCAGCCCAGTAGTTGCCAACAACATCACTGTGAAAAGAGGGGTTTGGTGAAAAATGAGGCGGCCATTCTCAAAAGATACAAAAGAAAGACCAACCTGCAGGATTTCCAAGGGTAAGGAATGCCTGTTACATTGGCGTGGAGTGCCTTCTGAACGTTGGGATGATTGAAATACACGCCTGAATACCTCTCGGTACATGGGTCATACGCCCTCGACATCCAAGGCTGCGTTTGCAGTACTGTCAATTTGTCACAATCTACACTAACCTCATAACTATCTAATCTGCAGATTTCAGAAAGCTACACACGTTCCAGTTGCATTAGAAGAAGAACAAATGATAACAACTTACGTAATGACCCCTTAAGTTGCGCCTGAGGGGAGAAGTAGTATTGCAGGGGCGTGTGAATATACTATATGGATCAATATTGCCCTGCTCCTCCTCTGCCAGATAAAGAGCCTTTATGCAATCTGCTGATGGATGCATAGACGACTCCAAGTTGCAAGACGTTCGTAAAGTTCGATAAGTAGAATCAGAAATCAAACCATGTGTCCACCAATATTCAAAGGTCCCAATATAATCATGGTAATCATCTGTCACTGCATTTCCCACCTTCAAGAAATAAAAAGACTCCATAAACTTTACAGCAGTTGATTCATATTTATCATCACGTGGTTTCGCTTTCTTACCAAAAATCCCTTCAAGTTTATTGCAGAATCCTTAACCCCCTTGCTTCTTTGATATACGATTTGGGACAACTGAGGAACATAATGACCTGCAACCAAATTTAAATTCATAACTACAGATGCAAAATCCAAACTAAAAAATCTGCTAAGATCGATATACCAAAAACGAAAGAAAGATGAAAAATGATGAAGCAAATAAACACCTGCATAGCTTTCTCCAACAATATAGAACTCTCTGTGTTTGTACTGTGGAAACCTTTCAAACCATCTGACTAGAAACTCATAGGCATCTTCAGCTGAAATTATCCAACAGGCAGGTTGTAAAAGCAATAAAAAATAAAGTCAACTTTCTACTTACCAAAAACAGAATAATTAGTAAAACTGCAGATCTGAATGTTATAAACTGATACAAAAAATTACCAGTTCTCTGGTCGCCTGCGGTGTACAAATCTGAAGTTGTATTTGTATAAGAAAACCCAACACCAGCTGGTGACTCAAGAAATAGCAAATTTGCCACTGCCAAAACCACCAAACACAAGAACTTGGAGGCAAAACAAATGAAGATCATTGCAGAAGGAAACATCAAAGTATGAAGCATGACTTACACTTGTTCCAAGCATATGGATTGAAGAAAAGAGTTGTGCCATCAGGTTTAATGCGAAAAGGACCAATTTCTTCAGCAGCTCCATAAGCAAGAGAAGAGCAACCAGGGCCCCCATTAAGCCAAAGAACAAGCGGTCTTGATTCAGGTTTTCGGCTTGCTGGCGACTCAATTAACCAATAAAACAATGCCCTTCCTGCTTCCTCATTCACAGTTACATAACCTGCATACTGGTTGAATTCTACATTTTTCGGTTGGCCGGGTAAGAATGTAATTTTATCTTTTTCTTGAGAGGAAGTACTAGAACAGAGAAACAGAGATAAAAGAAGAGAAAGGGTAGAGAATAGTGAAGTGCCCATTTGTAAATCAAGGAATAAAATGAAGACAAAAAAAACTACTACTCTATGTGAAGAACATATAATATGCGGATAAATTGAAGATATTTGGTCAATGTGAGTATGATTAACTTCACCACTATCAGATAAATCCAAGGAAAAGAATAGTCAAAGGGAAATAAGTAAGCCACACACTAAAAGATCTCAAATCAAAACAACATAATCTTAAAGATAATGCAAAGTGTATGAAAACGATAAGAGGCAACCAATTAAACAAATCGCAAAAGTGTTTCTGGGTTTACAAGGAACTTGAAATCGAGACTCAAGAAAAACAATGGAAACCCAGATCCCAAAATATTTCTGGGTCGCTGTGAAGAATGTAGTTGAAGGGACCTAAAAAGAGGAAAGAGAGAGAAATGAATGCAAGAATAATGGGAGTTGGCAAATATAATTGTATATCCAATTAATGATTATGATTAGTTGTGAAGGCTGAAGAAGTATAAATAACAGCTAGAGTCCATGCAATAAATTATGCATTTCTCAATGGCTTCTTTCAGAGAAACATAATTGCTGGAATTCAGATTCCATTTGTTAATATTTTCTACGCTTGACCTTGAGTTTGCTTCTCTCAGGCAATTCAGCAAACACCTTGAGGGCGCACATGGGTTCTGTTGAAAAGGCTCAAACTTTTTCACTAAACAATATGCTTTATGAAAATGAAACTGCCTAAACAACATTTGAGTACAAAAAGGGATCAATCTTTCCCAACTGATTTCTCCAACAACCATACCGAATGCTAATTATCAAATATCAATCAAGGATTGACCGAAGCAACAAAGTTTAAATAATTAAATAGATAATTAAACTGGGTATCACAGATTTATTAATACTAATAATCGGACTAGATCCCCACTCAAACAGAAAAGGAAAGAAGAAAAAAAAGTAGTTTGCAATAGGTTGTAGGATAGAGGAGCCATGGCGGCCAATTCAAATTGATTCCATGAACAAGGGAATCAATGACTGAAACTCACATATTCGTTGGACTAGATCCGAGTTTTTGGATTTTGACAAACAAATAAAGTACATTACTCAAAACAGCAAAATCATTTAAACCCCATTATCTTCCACTACAATAATTCAGTTCAATAAAATTAAATTCAGTTACGTGTCAGTTTATTTCAGTGACCTTAATAAACAAATTAATCAGATAATTTAGGGTTTTTTTTTTTATTGAAAGTCATGTTTTGGATTTCGAGTGTTGGTTTAGCAAATCATTAAAAACAGTGGTTATAATTTGTTTTCATTTTATTTCAAACATAAGCGGCAACATTTAACAACTCCACCAAATTGATTCTAATAGGACATGACCTAAATACAAGTGTCAAAAAACTTCAATTCTGTAAATTTGAAATATTTTCTTCTCTTTTGTTTTTATTCTTAATATTTATTATGATAACATAGTCAAATATTATCAAGAGCGTGCTTGCTACACAGAAGCTATCTAGATAGATTAAAGCCGTTTCAGCAAAACCAGAGAAGACCAAGTCATGTCTTATCTCAACAAAGGGATAGGTCCAGACGGCTATCAAGCCAAGTCGGTTTACTAGTGTGGAGAGATCTCATCTGCTTAGGGTAGAATCCAACTAAGATTCTATTTCCTAAGAGATTATCTGTAATAAAGGTAATCCTCATTAATTAGGACTCTCATTTTATAGGAAACAATCTTTGATGAGGAGATAAGAATCTATTCAGGCAATAGTTCTATTTGAGATCTAACTCCCTCTCATGATCTAATCAGGAATCATGCAAAGCCTATAACCCTTGGGTCACCGTTCAAAGATACGTATTCTAAACACTTAACTCTCTTTGCCTCATCTCTCAATTCCGATTTAACTTAAGCATCGGAAAGGCTACGCCGGTCACATGGCTAGTCCCTCATAGCAATCGTTTCCGTCTTGCAAGAGCCATAAACACATGACAAAAGGAGCATAAAGGAGTTAGTTTCAATTAGAGAGTTAGTGCGTGGAACCACGTTCCATGACTAATTCTTCATTGGTGTTGTGAGCTTGGATTGCTTTTCTTGCTCATGTAAGAACCTCAATTCATACAAGAACTTTTCGACGACCTGAAAAGACCTTTAAGATCATTAAAACATCATGACCCACAATGGGACATATGATGACCCCAACACCTCGCGAGAGGATAACCATCATGCGAGGACTACTGCTCCTCCCACGACAATGGTCACTTCCACCATAATACCGTCGTCAACGATGGTGAGCGGCCATAATGGTGCAAGGCACACTATAGGTGATAAACCTCTCCTACACCTATAACAAATATACAAGATCACCCCTGAGGAGATGGAAGCCTACCGAAGATCGGTACTTGATACCCACTACTCCTCAAGTGTCATTTACTGAGAACTTAGCAAAGTGGGATTGACCATATCCAAGCAAGAAACTATGCTAGCCCGTAATTTGATGGATGATTTTGAAAAAGCTACCAAGGAGCATATGCCCCCACAATTCTATAACCATGTGAAAATCTCAACCGTTACACCATCCATCCCTCACAAGCCCATTGATCTCTTCCCCACCCATTTTGACAATCCAAGATAAAAGCACCGACCGGCCCAATGTAGGGCAAGGATTGATCAGGTAATCTACATAGCTATCCCTACTTCAAGGGCTAGTGGCGGCAGTAAAAGAAGGGATATATATCGCTCGGAGACATCGAGCTAAATTTTGCTGCAATTTAGGGGCTAGAGACAGGCATGCCATCTGAACCTGTCCCAAAGATGAAAAGGGCTAAAAGACCCATTGAAGTGGAAACTAATGAAGAGGAAGAATACCTGGAGTTTGAGAAGAAAGCCAAGAAGGTTTTTGTAAAATTGGCAGTGCCATACCAAGAGGTGGCTTCGAGAACTAACTTCTCGCTTTTCAAGAAGAACATACTCGAGCAAGCCCTACCTCAGCATGTTTACAAACTCTTTTTTGAGAGATATACGGGAAAAGATGACCAATATTATCATGCTGGTGCAGGTGTGACAAAAGCCTACATATACATATACTTCTCATCCAGTTTAGGCTGGCCGACTGCATGACAGTTTACATCACTTCCCTCAAACTCCATAGGTAGTTGGGATAAAAGTAGTGATGCTTTCTACAAGCATTTATTAGGCTCCGCCCTAGCCGAACTTGTGACAAGAAGCTTGCATGAGATCATACAAGACCTTGAAGAAAGCTTTCGTGAGTATTATAATCATTTTAATGAAGCCTCCTTGGGAGTAAGAGACTTGGATTTTCGCATGAACCAAAGAGGCAATGCTAAAAGGCACGAGAAATAGGGACCTAAGGAATGTAATCCTAATAAGGCATCTGAAGAATTGGCAGCAAATGTTAGGTATGGGCAAAAACCTAATTCTGGTGGATGAGATAAATAAGTCGGAGAAGAGAAATTTGGGGAAAAGATGCAAAGAAGGATGACAGACCCCGATATGATGATAGGAGGCGGAAGAGTCGAGGCGGCTCTAGTAGGGGCGGATATTATGATAGAGAGGAAGATCGTCCAGACTCAATGCATCTCTCAGTCAAATTCTTATAGCCATCAAGAAGACTCCAGAGAAGAAGAACTCCCATTTCCCTAAAATCCCAAAGGGAGTGTTGCTGGGAAGAGATTTTAACAAATACTACAAATACCATAGAGCTAAAGGTCACCACACAGATGATTGCAAAATGTTGATAGACATTGTTCACAAATTGATTAAATCCGATAAATTTCAGTCAATTTGTAAAAGGAATCTCCAAAAAACAAGAAAGGAAGAATGAAAGCGATGAAGAGAAGGAAGGCGAGTCAGATAGAAAAGTAGGTAAGACAAAGGGAGTCATTATGGTGATTGTAGGCGGACCCGAGTTTGAGTCACCAAAGGAGAGAACTAAATGCTTGTCTTCAAAGAAATCAAATGTGGACAACCAGGCGGAAATGTTAAAACCATATCAAAAGAATTCCCTGGTAGAAAAGCCGCATGCAGATTGATTACAAGGTTTCGACTCTAATGACTCCGAGGGGTTATACTCTAAAATGAAGCCAAAAATCTTGTTCCCCACTTTTCTATCGATAAGATAAAAGTTCAAAATACGAATAGGTTTTGTCAATAGCACTTATCTAAATAGAAAAATGGTGACCACTGCAAGTATACAGTTACGATATAGTTTTAAAAGATATCGATCCCACAGGGAAGGACCAGCTTTAAAGATCAACAAGAAAAACGAAATAGTTTTGATTTTAGTTGGGAGGATTGGAATGATAGATGGGTAGATAAATGTATGAAAGATTAGAGAAGATAAAAGTACATAGATTTTCCCTACGAATAAGCATAGCAAAGAAAACATGCAAGGTCATCAAAGATATTATGTTCACTAGATTAATTTAATATACTTGGTTCTAGACACTTAGATATTCAATTATTCACCGCAGAGCAACACATGAAATGCCTTTTCTAAATTTAGTGCAATCGAATTAAGATGATTATATAAACCTGGATAACAATATTACTATGCTTTGTACTAGTCGCTCTCACATAGCCACATTTAGCAAGTTACCATTCCAAAAATTTTGGCTTAATAAACAACATTATAATCACAGATCCTGTGATTATACACAATCTTGTTAACCCCTAAACTACTCTTAAAGTTAACTCAAAAGCATATAATTTGATTAATAAAAAAGACTCAACACGAAATACACATTATGACACATAGACATATCATAAACTTCGAAATAGAAAGTATAAGTAGAAAGCAAAGCAAATTTGTAAGGTATGCAAGTGAAAGCTAAAGTTGATCAAACCGTATCCACTCTTTAATGGGAGTTGTCAATTCCCGCAATTCCCATATCTGCTTTGAATTCGGTCTTAACTCGTATAGAACCTCCACTAGGATGCTATTGTTTGTGAATATCGAATAAATGAATGTTGAAGAATGAAAAATTTTATTGATATGTGATTTGCAAGTACACTTACACAATAATCGCTCGAATATGTAGAGAAATCTAGTGATCGAAATAAAGATTCGAATCACTTATACATTTTCTCGCTAACACTTATGACCGTAGCGAAAACTAGATAATTTCACTCTCTTTCTACGCACACACTATATCTCTCACTTTTTCTAATTCCAATGCCATGAAATTTGTGAGGTTTGGAGCCCTATTTATAGAGTTCGAAGGGTTGCGTCTATCCATACAAAGAGTTGTATCCATTGGTGAAAGATTGCATCACTTCATTGTGATTGGTTGAGAAGCTCTATTCTTATCCACAATGGATAAGCACCTTTTCATGATTGGTTGACTTCCAAAAGGTGTCTTTTCGTTTGGTAGTTGATGGTGGTTGATGGCCGTTGATCGTTCTTATCTGGCGGTTGGTATTTAAGAAGATTTGACCAAAAAAACCATCCAAGTCACGAACACGATATACGTGTCGCGACCATGAATACTTGTTTGGTAATTTTCTATTATGAAGAATACTAAGTCGCGACTGCGAGTGGTTATCACAATGGTGAACTATGTTTTTCTTCAAAATTCTCCTTGTAACTTTACCGACATTTGACTGCTTTGATCCTAAGCCAAATCTTTTCACACATCTTTTCGCACCTTTTTCACTCTTTTTACATAGAATTCCACTTTAGATCATTTTACTCCCAAGATTTACCTAGCATCTGCATATGCACCAAAAACAAACTACATGCCATGTGAAATCTTTTACATGAAGTATACAAATGACGTTAAACTATAGTGTTTAGTGTATAAAATTATAATGATAATAAGTGTAATTATACACTTATCACAGATCCCATCGTTGTGGAGGAAAAAGTGGAAAACTTCACAGTAAGAAGAATCATATTAGACATTGGCAGCTTAGTGAATATTATCACCAAAAGTGTCATGGAAAAATTGGGAGTACATCACTCCAGAATCTAAGCGGGCTACTCGCCATTCATTGGATCAAATGGATATCCCATAGTCACCAGGAGAAGTTACATTGGAGGTGGAAATGGGCAACCTCAAGCACAAATAGCGAGGTGATGTAGAATTCACAATCGCCAATATATTAGTCAATTTCAACATTATTTTGGGAGAACCTTATCAGACAAAAATAAGGATGCTCATCTCACCCATGGATATGGTATTTTTTTATACCAACAATGAAAGAATGATGGTGGTAGTAGGTAATCCGCAAGTAGCACAGGAAGCTTACATGGCACCACTACATAGAGAATCACTCCTTGTTGAAGAGAAATATGAGCCGGACTTCAAGGAGAAGATCGAGGAGGTCGAAGAACTAAAAGTAGGACCAAAAAGATCATTGAGAATTGGCAACGCCTTTAACAATAATCCAAAGGTAGAAATCATGTGCGTGCTTACAAACCAGCAACACGCCTTCTCTTGGTCCTCAAA
Source organism: Euphorbia schlechtendalii (assembly GCA_949673415.1). NCBI lineage: Eukaryota > Viridiplantae > Streptophyta > Magnoliopsida > Malpighiales > Euphorbiaceae > Euphorbia > Euphorbia schlechtendalii. Next base: position 22,154 of record CATIWQ010428570.1, read on the forward strand.
AGACCTTATGGGCTTCAAGCTTAAAGTAATGCAACATAAGTTGAACTTAAAACCAAATATTGAGCCGGTAATCCAAAAAAAGATAGCACGCACTAGAAAGACAACGAGCCATTGAAGAAGAAGTGGATAAACTTTTAAAGGTGGGACACATCTGAGAAGTCTAGTAACCAAGCTGGTTATCCAACATAGTATTGGTGAAAAAGTTGAGTGGAGCCTACAAAATGTGCATAGACTTTACCAACTTGAATAAAGTAACTCCAAAAGATAGTTACCTAATCCCAAGTAAAGACTAGTTAGTAGACGCAACGGTAGGCTACGTAGTCTATTCATTGTTAGATGCAAAATGTTGATATAACTAGATCCCCATGAATCCAGTCGATGAGGAGAAGACATATTTCATAACCCATTAAGGCACATACTACTACACTATGATGCCTTTTGAACTGAAGAATGCCAGGGTAACATACTAAAGGCTGGTCAATGACATGTTTATGGTGGAAGTTTATGTAGATGACATGATTATCAAAATCAAGGATGAAGCTTCCCATGCAGAGAACATTAAGAAGGTTTTCAAAATCCTCTAAAAATACTGTTTAAAACTAAACCTTGAAAAGTGCATGTTTGGAGTAAAGGGTGGACGATTTCTAGGATCTATGATCTCACAAAGAAGAATCATGGTGAATCTAGAAAAAATTGAGGCAATCTTGAAAATTGAGCCACCCGGGACTCTAAATGATATCCAATGATTAAGTAGGAGAATTAACACCTTAAGGAGGTTTATATCTTTATCCGCGAAAAGATTCATGTCGTTCTACAAGGCTATGAAGAAGGACAAGGATTCAAATGGGATCAACCTTGTTAGAAGGTGTTCGAAGAGTTAAAGAAATTCCTTGGGAAGCTGCCATTGCTAAGTAAGCCCTTGGCAAATGATGTGCTACATATGTATTTGGCAGCCACAAATGAGGTGGTAGGAACTGTCCTTGTAAGAGAAGAAGGACAAGATCAATTTCCAGTACACTACACTAGTAAAGTCCCAAGAATCGCTGAGCTTAGATATGCTCGAATCGAATGACCCTGATATTAGCTTCTACCTACCTGAGGCCTTATTTCCAATTGTATATAGTAGTAGTGAAGACCAACTTGTTAAACATGATGTATGCCCTAGAGGCAATTAGGGTGATATGTATTTATTAGTTATAATGTAAAAACTGTTGGATTTTGAAGATAATATAGTTTTGTAAGTTCTGAGTTCAGAAGCAAGGCTTAGAAGGAAGTCGCCTTAGAAGCACAAGGATTCGTTAGAAGAGCTATGGATGCTTAGTAGCTTTTAAAATCAAATGAGGTATTAAATATCTCAGAAGATCACTCAAGACTTAGAATGTTAAAAAGCCCTTCTGAGGATTGCAAAAGGTCAACTTAGACTTTCGGCACTCAAAAGTCAAGAAAGCTGACTTCGCATTTAATGCCACTGCGCGCTCTGTTCTTCAGTCTACTACAAGAAAAAAGTTGTTGCAAAATCAAGAACAAATCTCACCTACTATTCTGATAAGGATCTGCAGTACAAAGTGGACCCCCCAAATCAACCTGATACAGCATGGCGTGGATCAGAGTTAGACGAACTACTCTAACAGATTATTTAACAGAAACAATATTGGGAGACAACGACAGAATTCCTAGCAACGGTCCAAATATCAACGAAAACATTCTCTCCCTTTATAAAAGGATAATTTCCACCATTGGAGAAGGTTGACGAATCTTAACAAAAATATTCAAGAGTGAACAAATTCTCAATCTGCTTACAACCTTCTCATAGCGAACATTCAAATCTAATATGTTTATATTTAAACTAACTGAAACAAAGTTCAGAAGTTCACATAAATCACTTTCTTATAAACTATTGTAAATCACACTAAACTGAGGGTAAGTTAGTGTGAGGGAGCTAGGAAATCTCATAAGGAAGGTACTTAAGAGAGACGAAGCTCAGAGCCTCAGAAATAGAAGAACAATACTTCTGTATTGGTATAGCTCAGTAAAGACTGTTGGAGGGTACTTCAGTCAAAGCATTGTCAAGGGTTTACTCTTCACCAGAAGAAGAGTTAATAGTGGATTAAATCTTGGACGGGAGTTTCCAAGGACTGGATTAGGTAGAGGCTGAACCAGGATAAAATCTTTGTTTGCACTTTCCTTACTCTACTCTTTTATTTTTATGTTATATTAATTTCTCATCTAATAACACTTAAGCTTAAAAAGGGGATTCTGAGTAAAGAATACTTACTTAGAAGATACTTTAGAAGCAACCTTCTGAAGTTAACAGTGAACTCGAAAAGGAGTTATTCACCCCCCCTCTGACCTATTTTACACCCTACTGGGTCCTATAATTGGTATCAGAGCTAAACTCAAAATATCAGATATAATATATCTTGAGTAAAAGATTATTATGGGTGAAAATAGCATGAAACATCTACCTGGAAATATGACCACAGATACTCCCAGAAGGGTTGTCTGTGTCCAGACCCCCACATTTCTTTGCACAGAATTATACATTCTGGAAAAATAGAATGGAAAATTTCATACAGTCACAGGATATGTATGCATGGCTCGCTATAGCCAATGGTCAATACATTCCTACATCCACTGTAGATGGGGTTGTCTCTCCTAAACCTGAGACTGAATACAATGACTCTGACATAAAAAATTACAAAGTAATGCAGCTACAATTAACTTTCTACATTGTGCCTTAGATACTGCAGAATATAATAAGATCTCAGGATGTGAAAGTGCCAAGGAGATATGGAAAAAGCTTGAAGTGACCTATGAAGGAACTGACAAGGTCAAGGAATCCAAGATAAACCAGAATCTCCGTCTCTATGAGCTATTTGAGATGGAGTAAGGTGAATCAATATCAAGCATGAATGCAAGATTCACTAACATCATGAATGAGCTCAAAAGATTGGGAAAAAGTTTCTCAGAAGATGAGCAAGTAAAGAAAATTCTCAGAAGCTTAACTAAGAAGTGGCAGGTGAAAAAGATTGCCATAGAAGAAGCTCAGGATCTCACAACTTACAGGTATGATGAGCTTATTGGTTCACTAATTACTCAAGAGATTTCTATGCAGAACTTCCAAAAGAAAGAAAAATCAAAGCATGAAGCAAAGAAGGCAATAATCCTAAGAGCAGAAGAAGTTTGTGAAAGCTCATCAGAAGATGATGAGGACATGGCAATGTTAGCTAGAAGATTCAAGAAATTCATGAAGAAGAGCCAAATGACTCCTCAAAAATTTCAGAAGAAAGGAAGCTTTCCTCAGCAGTCAGACTTCCAGAAGAAAAACAAGTTCAGAAGGTCTGAGGAAAAGACCAAAGGTGAAAATAAAAAACCTATAACTTGTTTTGAATGTCACCAGGAAGGACATATCAAATCAAGCTGCTCGAAGATAAGAAAGGATAAAGGAAAGAAAGCTATGGTGGTAACATGGAGTGATAGTGAAGAAGAAAGCTCTGCAGACTCTTCAAAAAATGAAGAAACTGCTCAGATATGCTTCATGGTTGAAGATGATATGTATCCAACAGTTGAGTCCTGGCATAACAGCACAGAGAAAATCTCATCCTTATAAGGAAAATCTTAGGAAAATGATGAGGTAAATTCCAAACTCAATATTCCTGATGAAATCATGCAACTTTTTGCACAAATCTATAAGAAAGTTAAGAAAAACAAGAAACATATGAAGCTTCTAGAAGAAGATTTTGAAGACTTCTGTATCCGAGATATAGCTAGAGATAACTCTACCAAAGCTATTCACAAGAGATAAGAATAACTTGAAACAGAGATTGGGAATCTCAAGAAAAAACTGGTCCTGGTGGGAGTCAATGCCACTAACCTCAGCAGAAGAGTAATGTTGATAGAAGGACACATATCAGGTGACATAACTTTGCCCGTAAAATTAGTACCTAAGAAGAAAGAGCCCACTCAACAGAAGGCACAACATTAAAAGAGGAACTTTCACAAGAGAAGAATAATCCTCATAAGATAAACACCTCTCTGAAGTAAAATGTTCAAAGGATATATCAAGGTGAATCCTCAACTTCAAGACAAAGGAGCTATAAGGAGTATGGATACAGGTATGATGTAGATAGTCACCAGAAAGGAGGTTATCAAAAGATGACTCAGAGAAATCGACAAGCCAGAAGAAGATTCATACCTCAGAGGCAATCACTTCAGGAATCTTTTGATCTTTGTCCACCTCCCAGAACTCTACAGAAAGAAAAGTCCAGAAAAACTATGAAGGTCTTCTGCAACTTTTGTGGAAAGAAAAACCACACAACTTCTATGCGTAGATTTAAGAATAGTTTTTATGATTCTTATGATTGGCCATATCTAATTTCTAATGCACCCGAACCCAAGGGAAACTAGGTTCAAAGATTCTAACCATCTACTTTTGCAGGTAAGTCTTAGATACACAGAAGGTCAACAGATCTGGTATATAGACAGTGGATGCTCAAGACATATGACAGGAGATGAGACATCATTCATCTCATTAGAAGGTAAAATATATGGAAGTGTAAGCTTCAGGGATAACAAAAAGGGAAATATCATTGGCATTGGAACCATTGGAGTAGCAATCAAAATTGAAGAAGTCTCCCTTATGGATGGACTAAAGTTCAATCTTCTGAGTGTCGCTCAGCTGTGTGACCAAGGAAGAAAAGTCATCTTCGACTCATAAGGATGTTCCATCATTAACTGTAAGTCAAATAAAACTTTGATATATGCTCCTAGAGTCAATAATGTGTTCATAATTAATTTGAATGATAAATCAAAGAAAGATATATGTTTGATGACTAAAGAAGAAGAGTCATGGTTATGGCACAGAAGGTTGGGACATGCTAACATGAATCTTCTAATAAAATTAGTCAAACAGAAACTTGTTGAGGGTTTGCCAAGCTTAAACTTC